>JAFIDM010090381.1:77888-101676 GCA_023159025.1 Thereuonema tuberculata
AGTGGGAGATATGTTGTGTTGTTTGATTCCAAGTGCCCGAATGGTTCATTATTATTATTATTATTATTATTATTATTATTATTACTTTTAAAGAATTCTTATACTCATTATTTTCCCTGTACAGTTTTGTTTTCAAATTAGTCTAGCTCATTCGTTCTATACAATTTACCTTCCTTTTATCCCATCTCCCACTCCTCTCTCCCACTTTCTAATTCGTACTGTATATACTAAGAAACAATTTTGTTTTCGAGATCTATATTTAAAAACAATTTATTCAAGTGGTTCCTTAGGCCTCATAATACACTGTAAACTCTTTCTTTCCACTTGCTCAACTTCGTTTCTTGACCTCTGAACTCCACATATTTGAATCCCTTGGCTCGCTCTAAATAACGCTCTAAGTCAGACGTCATTGCGGACTTTCAATGAATGGTGAAAAAAAACAAAAAACAAATTTTAAACCATATTTTCTGCTTTCTCCTTATGGCAAGCATTGAAGACCCATTCTTAATTATCTCACCAGACTCTCTGATCATTCTAATTGGGACATGCTACTAGGTACTTTAGAAACTTTGCACAAATTTCCTGATTTTCTACTCCTGACGGAAACTTGGGCCACAAACTCACAGACTTTGCCGAATATTGAGGGTTATTCCACAGTTTCAATAAATAGAAATGACAGAAAAGGAGGCGGCGTTGCTCTATATTATAATAACAAGTTCAATATTACAAAACTTAACGAATTCTCTTTTATCAATGTAGATTTAGAATGGGTTTGTTTTTCGGTAAATGAGGATCTAATATTCGTCGGAATGTACAGACCACCTTCTGGAAACCTTCAATTCTTCCACGATTACCTAGTTTCAGTTGCTAATTTTATTAACCACAACAATAAAAGAGGGATATTCATAGGCGACTTCAATATTAACTTTCTCAATATAAATGACAAAGCAATCATAGATATTACAACTTCACTGAATTGCTACTCTTTCTTCCCTCTCATAGATTCGCCAACTCGTCACTCTGTTTCTCATTCATCTCACACTCTTTTGGATCAAATCTTTACGAACTTTCCTGTACAATCTGAAGTTATCCTTAACTCTTTAATAACGGATCACGATCCAATATTCTTTACAGCTACAACTTCTAATTTATTTAAAAACCTTACTTTTAAAAAGCCTGTAACAACTAAAAACAGGAAAATCACAACAAAAAATGTAAATAACTTTAAAAAATATCTTCAGAAATTTAACTGGATAAGAGAGTTGAAAGATGCAACATCTACGGATGAAGCAGTCACTATCTTCAACAAATTCTTCTACACTGGATTAACAAATATTTCCCGCCTCTCTGCACTCCTAAGACTAATACATCTAACATAAATAAAAATCCATGGCTTTCCTTGGATCTACATAAAGAGATTCGCCAAAAAAATAAGTTTTATAAAACCTGCAAAAAGAACCCTACCCCTGACAAACTTCAGTGTCTCAAAACTCTTCAAATTAACTTAAAATCAACAATTAGATTGGCCAAAATCAGTTACTATGGAAATGCATTTAAGGATAGCCTATCTATTAAAGAGAAATGGAAGAATATTAATAAACTATTAACAACCTCAACTAAAGAAAAGCTTCCATCTCATCTTATCACCGAGAATAATCCCACTGATAACCACTCAAAATTTAAATCATTTTCTGAATAAGCTACTTTCACACTCATCCTCTTCTTCTCTTGATGTACGTAACATTTCTATACCTCACAACCCAGTTCCTTCCTCCTTTTATCTATCACCAACTTTCCCTCTTGAAGTGGAATATACAATTAAATCGTTAAGTAATAAAAGTTCTTCTGGACCTGATGAGGTCTCCCCTAATCTTCTTAAAAACATCGTAGATGAAATCTCTCTTCCTCTAGCTCACATATTCAATATGTCAGCCATAGAAGGCAACTTCCCTTTCTCCTTCAAAGAGGCTAAAATTATTCCACTATGGAAATCAGGTGACATTAACGATTTAGCCAACTTTCGTCCTATATCTATAATTCACACTTTCTCAAAAGTCTTTGAAAAGCTTTTTCTTAATAAGTTATCTACATTCATATCTCAGAAAAAACTACTTGCTGAACAACAACACGGTTTCACACATCGAAAAAATACTGAAACAGCTCTAATAGATTTAACAGAATTCATCACAAATCAAATGGCCTCAAAGCAAATTGTTTTAGGTTTATTTCTTGATCTCAAGAAAGCTTTTGATTTAATTAATATTGACATCCTACTGACTAAATTAGAGCATTTCGGTATTAGAGGCCCTCCATTATCATGGCTAGCTTCTTATCTAACTAATCGCCAATATCAATTAACTCTAAATGGATACTCCTCCTCCTGGTTTTCTACATCCAAAGGCTTACCGCAAGGTTCCATTCTGTCTCCCCTTCTCTTCAATCTATTTATTAACGATCTCCTCCTCACTTCTGCTAACAAATGCATCTTCTATGCGGATGACGGAACTCTTCTCTTTGCTAATAAAAGTATAAAGGATCTCAAGAAAAATGATCAACAAACACTCCATCACCTTGAATCTTGCTTGTCCTTTAATGATCTGAAATTAAATACATCGAAAACAGTATATAATGTTTTTCCATCAAAAAAACAAAATCCTTTGTAAAGAGAATTTTTCTGTCACTTATAAAAACTCTGCCCTTCAGGAAATTTCTCCTTCAAATATTTGGGTATCTTTCTCACACAGGATCTTTCATGAAATCTACATACGCAACAAATTTCTTATAAAATTTCTAAAAACTTGGGCTTTATTAAAAAACTAAACTTTCTACCGACACAAATACTTCTAAATCTATATTGGTCCGTAATCCACTCCAACATATGCTACGGTATTGCAATATGGGGCACCGCCTTTAAATTTTATCAAAACATGATTCTTAAGGTACAAAAACACTTCCTGAGATTTTTGGACGGAAAGCCAATGCAATACTCGACTAAATCTCTTTTGCACAAATATAAAGTTACCTCCTTCCACGACCTCTTTAACCTACGGTTAGCTCTCTTCGCCTATAAATTACTTAATAAAAATATCTCCTCTTCTCTCACACTACCTACTAAGCCCCAGTCACATCTTTACAATACAAGAACCTCCTCAACTCTATTTACTCCAAGAATCGCAGCAAATTATCAAAAAAGAGCTGTTAGCTACTCTGCTCCTTCTCTGTGGAATTAAATTCCCCCCAATATTCGTGAAAATCCCAATTTAAAACAGTTCAAAAGAAAACTAAAACATCATCTGCCTGCACTAACATAACCTTTCACAATATTACAATTATCATTCTTACCTTCTCTTCTCTCTAATCCATAAATTAATTCCTAATCTATCCGTTGTCAAGACGCAAACGTCTACCTTCATCAGATATCTTCCAACCTTTCCTCTCCTCTTCCTTATTTCGCTATCTCTCTTTCTATTCTCTTTACTTTCCATCTGTTTGGGCTAGGCTTAACCTCTTATCCAAAAATTTCTGTTCATGAATTATATGAATTTGTATTTTATTTATTTTATTTTATTTTATTTCATTTTATTTTCTCTTGTCTGTAATTGACTCCCTGCCTGCCTTCTCGACGGGACTACCCTTAAGGCACAGGGAAGTCACACTCATATCTATTATGTATTATCAAACTTTTGTAAGGCAAATAAATTATTATTATTATTAATTATTATCTATGGATGTATAACAAACATGTAATTTTTTGGGTAATCTCACTATATTAGTGGTCGTTGTGTGTTACATAAGGATTTGTTAGCGATGCTTTCACCGTTAGCGGCAAAATGCTAAAATTGCAAGAACATATGCTCAGGCATAAAACATAAATACGTGACCCCACAGTTAAAAGTCGACGGATTGAGAGCCGACGATCGTGCTGCCCACTTTGTACAAAAATGGTGGCCTATGATTCTGTTGTTGCATTCAGAAATTGATGCTGTCGAAGTATGGGAATCACGTGGTTGACTGACAAAGATGCATTAGGCTGGCCAGTAACTGTGCTGTGACGGGACTGTTTGGTGTGGTTTCTCATCCACATTTATCACTGGACCTTTCTATTTTGGAAGAACTCTTACGACTGAGCTCTTGCAAAATAGAAAGGTTCCTAGATAAATGTGGATGAGAAACCACACCAAACAGTGACTTTAGGTGAATGAAGTGATAACCGTTGCAAGACGTGTGGGTTAACAGGTGCCGAAAACTTGCAGTTGTGCATATTCACATAACCATGCAGATGGAAGTGAGTTTGAAATACCTGAGGAGAAAGACAAAGAAATTAATCAATGCTGACGATGTCAGCCGAAATAGCCAGACGAAATTATATCAGTCCTATATCAGTCTTACCTAACATCTCCAAAATCTTCGAATCACACATAACAAACACCATATACAATTTCATAGAAAAAAATAAAACCATAAACACTAACCAGTACGCCTATCAAAAAAATTCCAGTACCACAAACTTATTAGACGACTTCAACGAGTACATAAACACTAATTTAAACAAAAGCAAAATATTATCCATTGTATTTATAGACTTTAAAAAAGCCTTTGACTGCTTAAATCATGCCATACTGATAAAAGAATTAGAAAAACATGGCATTCGAGGTAGCGCACAAAAATTGATAAGTAACTATTTAAAAAATAGAAAATTCAAGGTATCTATTAAGAACAACCTAAGTAAGTTCTACAAATTAAAAACAGGAATCCCTCAAGGATCTAATCTTGGTCCGTTATTATTCTTAATTTATACGAATACAATATTCACGACACTCAAACACTCCAAAGCGTTTGCCTACGCAGACGACTTCATAATAATAAATGCTTCCGATGAAATGGAGACTATTCATCAAAGAACGCAGTACGACTTGGATCAAATTGTCAAGTGGACCCATGACTACAAAATGGAAATAAACCAAGCAAAAACAAAATTCATGGTAATCAAAACTAAAAACAAAAACATAAGCACCATACCAAGCTTAAAAATACACACATTTGAGTGTCTACACAAAGACAATGAACAAACCGTTAATTGTAGCTGTGAAGTATTGGAAAACATAAACAATTACAAATATCTTGGTATTCATATTGACAATAAATTTACATGGCATATTCACATAATCTCAATACTCAAAAAACTCAACACTTACACTTACATTTTCAACAAAATTAAAAATTCTTTTCCTTTAAAAGCAAAAATCTTAATTTATAAAGCTTTTGTTGACTCAACAATAAACTACGGCATAATTAACTGGATACATGCTAACAAGAACGAAATAGACTTAATAGACAAATCAATAGATAACATATTAAATCTAATCTTCCCTAATTTCAAGCAAATGTCACGCTCTGAAAAACTTGATATCCTAAAAAAGCACAAAATATTATATCCACGACAAAAAATAATATACACAATTACACTAAAGAACTATTTTACTCTTCTAAATAACACCGAATGCACAACGCACTATCCAACAAGAAACAACTTCTATAATAAACCAAAATTTGAACAACCCCGAAATAACTACGGATTAAGATTAAAAAGTAAAACAATAGTAAACATATTTAATCAATTTGACAAAAATCTAACCAACCTAACAAATTTTAAAGACTTAAAAAGAAAACTCTTTAATTACATCACAGAAAACAAGATAAAATGGCTCAAATAAGTACATATCTTTAAAATCCAAACTCCAGAAAATATCTCGCTTTTGTACAGAACTTCTCTAGAACTTCCTTAAAAGCACCTACCTAACCAACTATAGCATTGGTTATAAAAAAACAAAAACAAACAAACAAAAAAACAAACAGGAAGTTGTAGCGAGTAGTAATACTTAAATACTTATCCTCGTATTCATGAATTTTTATGATATTAATGTATATCCGTACCATACGTAACTATTTTAAATTTACATTTAAATACATATCCTCTTATTCTTAACTTTTATAATATTAATGTATATCTGTACTATATGTAAATATTTCAATCACATTTAAATATATATCCTCTTATTCTTAAACTTTCATAATTTTAATGTACAACTGTAATATATATAAGTCTGAACATGCACATATGTGTATTTACGCTCCTGTGTGTGTATATTATACATATACACAGAGACATATACACATGTCTGCATCTTCATATTAGAGTGAATGTTCCTAAATGTTTTGCATTTTACTGATTGTACTTTGTAGATATGTAGATTATATGTACATTGCATCATATTATCAACCATAAATTAATCAGATTGTAACTATTAAACTCCAGAACCTACTGACAGGGAAATTTCCCTAGTAGGACTGTAAAAAACTCAAATTATATAAATAAAAAAAAAAAAAAAAAAAAAAAAAAATTGTAAAATATCTTATTCTAACCTTCATTTTTTTAAATGCTTTAAAACAATTATATCTATCAGATTGTGTAATTTATTATATTTTATTATAGCAGAGTAATTTTTTTTTGAAGTTGAATCAGAATTAAGTACATATATAAACATAAAATGATTGTACATAAACATATCAGCAGCATAAATACTTTAAACAACATGTAAAATTAAATTCATCTGGCTTTAAATAAATTAAGGCGTACACCTATGTGATTGGCTTTTACTTATGTGAATTAATAAAGTTCAGTAGCGCTCTTTTATCATGCTACAATTTAACACTTGCATGTTGGATTTCCCTTTAGTCATAACACTGTCTTTTCTTTTCTTTAAACACAATTTTTTTCTTTTAACACTGTTTTTAAGTCATTCATTAATTATACTTTTAAGGGTGATTATAATCTCTTCTATTTATGTATTTCATTAATAGATTCTTGATCTATTCCTCGAACTAAAGATCCCACAAATTCTAATACAACAGTCACTATGTCGGGTCTGTTTCTTGAATATTCGTGGTGTTCAAAATATGTGTCTATGTCGGGTCTGTTTCTTGAATATTCGTGGTGTTCAAAATATGTGTCCTTGTGTAATAATAGTAAGAATGAATACACTTACTTTAAACTTGGTTGCACAGACGAGATAACCAGGGATAGTTCGGATGGGTCCTTAATAGGCATAGATTTACCATGCTTCCTTGCATAATTCCAAAATGGCGACATCCGTTCCAAATAGAATGTCCTTCAAACTCTGGATCCTAAATGTGATTCATTTCGTACTGGAACATGATGAATAATTTCTTCTATTCATCCTTCTTTGGGAGTGAGTTCGCTTTACTTAATATTTAAGTAGAATTCCTGGATTATTCTATCAGGCATGGCAACAAAGAAGATTTTTACAGGTGCCACTGAAAGCGCATTAAAGAGCCATCAAAAAAATGATACAAATTACCTACCACCCATGCATGTATAACAAACATGTAATTTTTTGGACAATCCCCTTATATTAGTGGTTCGTTGTGTGTTACATAAGGATTTGTTTGCGATGCTTTCACCCGATATCGGCAAAATGCTACAACTGAAAGAATATAGTAGATAAATTACGCCAACACACTGGTCACTAGTTGAAAAAGCTCTGTGACACGAGCGAAACCGAGGTCCTGTTTTTTAAACTTTTTTAAACTTTTTAAAAAAATTTTAAATCTGTGTCGGCGTAATTTATCTAATGTATTTGCACATGTTAAGCATTATATATATATATATATATATATATATATATGAAAGAATATATGCTCAACCACAAAACAGAAATATGTGGCCCCACAGTTAAAAGTTGACGGATTGAGAGCCGACGATCGTGCTGGCCACTTTGTACAAAAATCGTGGCCTATGATTCTGTCGTTTGCATTCAGAAAGTGATGCTGTCGAAGTATGGGAATCACATGGTTGACAAACAAAGATGCATTAGGCTGCCCAGTAACTGTGCCGGTGACGGGACTGTTTGGTGTGGTTTCTCATCCACATTTATCGCGAGACCTTTCTATTTTGGAACAACTCTTACGACTGAGTTCTTTCAAAATAGAAAGGTTCCGCGATAATTGTAAATGAGAAACCACACCAATCAGCGTCCGTCTTTTACGCCATTTTTTTTGCGTTCTCTCTTTTCAATCAGCACGCGGCAACCGTATCATACTGTCCTTTGTTGCGCGCGCTGAGTTTCAACGTGCCTTTCATTGTTGTCATTAACAGAATTAATGCTTGGCAAATTTTTAATTAAAAACTCTTGACTGAATAATATTTCTTCACAATTGGAATTTGCCATTTTCAAAATAAGCTAAACTATTAAATATATGTTTTGAAAATCTACAAAACCCCCCCTCAAGTCAAATTGTGGGAAATTTTGTATATTGAATTATTCGCTCAATTTTAATTGTTTTGCCATCTCACGGTGCTTTGAACTTCCCAATCCTTTCGTGAAAATATCTGCGATATTCTTATCACTTTCAAAATATTTCAAATTTATTAAATTCCTTGAAACATAGTCTTTCAGGGTGTGGTACTTTAAATCTATGTGGCGACTTCGTGTTTTGTTGTACTTGTCGTCAACTATGCGTAACATTGCTTGATTATCACATAGCAATACAGATCTTTTTGATACTCTTTGTAGTTAAGTTCAGAAAGTATATTGATGATACTCATCATACTACGGCTACACTCACAACCTGCTATAATTTCACTTTCTTGGGTGGAGTGAGCTACAAGCGATTGCTTACGGCTATCCTATGTTATTGGACAGCCTCCCAGGAAAATTATGTATCCTGTCGTTGACTTTCCTCTACTACTATTGGCTAAACTGGCGTCCGAGTAACCAGTTATATCATCTTCATTATACTTGAGCATTACTTTATAATATATTGTTCCCTTCAAGTATCTCAATATGCGTTTTGCCTTTTGCATATCTTTTATAGTAGGTGAATTATTCTTTTCAGAACATTTACTGACTGAATATGAAATATCAGGGCGGCTACATTGGCTTAGATACGTTAAGCTGCCTACAATACTGCGATATTTCAGATGATCATGTTTATCCAGACGTATATCTTCCTCATCGGAGTATGAAGGTTCGTCGATGATAGGAGTACTGAAGGGTTTGCAATCATATATTTGTTGTTTCTTCAATAGATCTTGAATGAATATTTGTTGATCAACACTGATGGTTCTTTACTCTTGATTATGTTGAATCTTCATTCCCAGATAACTATTTATCTTGCCTTGATCTTTGATTATAAATATTTTATTCAATGTTCTTTTGATTTTGTTTATGGTGTCTTCCTTTCGTTCTACAATTAGTAAATCATCCACATATATGAGGAGTATATATAGGTTTGCTCCTATCTGACGTGTGAATATACATGGTTCTGTCTTTAGACATGTGTATCCATTTTGGATTAGCTTTTCCCTGAATGTTTCCTGCCAATTGCGTCCGGCCTGTTTGAGACCATATAGTGATTTTTGTAATTTCAGACCGTTGCAATTTTTAGCTTTGAGTGTAACGCCTTCTGGTTCTTCTAGGTATATACATCATTGTCTATCTTATCGTTTAAGTAAGCACTGTTGACATCTACTTGGTGAATATCAAGTTCATATTTGACAGCTAATGCAAAAATCATTCTTATGATATCCATACTTGGAGTAGGTGCATAGGTGTGTTCATACTTAACACCTTTTCCTTGAAGAAACCCATTTACTACGAGTCTTCCTTTGTATTCGATACAATTCCATTTCCATCACGTTTGACTTTGAATATCCATTGTGATGAGAGGGATGTAACGTAATCAGGAATCTCGTCTCGGTCCACGTTTTATGACTTTCAATGCTTTGTAATTCTTGATTGATAGCAATCTTCCATTTGTCTCTATCCTTATAAGTTATGGCTTCTTCATAGCATGAAGGTTCTTTGATAATGGTACAGATATTTGCCCTTATATTGCCTCGTCTAATTCTTCTACCACTTCTTAAAGTAGTGTAATCGTCACTTGCTTCTTCTTCGGGGTCTTCACCATTTTCACTATTGGTCGTCAAAAGATGTATCTTTCTTCGGAGAAATTATTTCTTCGGTATCTTCTATCTCAGCAATATCTTCAGAATAATTAGAATCACCACTATCTTCTTTAATTGAGAATTTAATTGAAATGAATCGTAGTCTACTTCATGACCACCATGATGTTTTAAGAGGTCCACTCCTCTTTGATTCTCATTAATGAAAACATTACGGCTTTCAATGATTTTTCGGCAATCTGCGTCGTATACGATATATCCTCTAGTACTTGGGAAATAACCTAAGAAAATTCCTTTCTTAACTCTAGCATCGAATTTATGTCGAAGCTGTTGTTTGGATATCCTAAGATAAGCCATACTACCAAATTTTTTTAAGTGTTTAACACTTGATATATACTTATTGGCGAACAAACGAGTTAAAGGTATTTCATTCCCTATACTACTGTGGGGAGACCTATTTATCGTATAATTTGCACAATTTATTGCGAATGGCTAAAAATCTAATGGCAATTCTGCATCCAAGATAATGGTGCGAACTGTTTCTAATAACGTACGATTACAGCACTCAGTAATTCCGTTCTGCTGTGGTTCGTATGCAGAGGAATGGCGCAACGTAATCCCTTTTTCATTGAGAAATTGTTTGACATCAGCATTTTCGAATTCCCTATCTTGGTCAGTTAAGATGTTAACTACCTTTTGTCCACATGATCTTTCCGCAAAATTTATGAATGACTTGATGTGTTCGGTTACTTCCTCTTTAGTTTTGATTAAGTAAACAAAACTTCTTCTGGAGTAATCGTCGATGATGGTGAGGACGTATTTCTTGTCTAGTTTGTTTGGTAAATTAATGGGTCCGCATAAGTCAGAATATATGAATTCTAATGGCTTGCTCGTTCGAATGGTTTTCAACTTTTGATGGTTAAACATTAGAAGTTTTACCCTTCTTACAGCTTTCACAGAAAGCTTTCACAGAAACCTTTTTCAACATCTTTGGGGATGACTAGGTTTTCCATGCCTCTTAGTAGATGTTTATCTTTAATGATCTTCAGTTTATTTAAAGATATGTGTCCTAGTCTATCATCCCAGATTTTGTATTTAAGATGTTTCTCTTCATTGAAGTGTGTTTGATTTTTATTATAAATGGCTTCACAATCCAACTGATATAAGTTGTTGACCTTCCATCCTACCATGATGATCTTCTTATTCCTTGCTCTGACTAAATAAGGGTTTCCCTGTATATACTGAGAGCATCCCATATCTGCTAAATAACCTGCGGATATTAAATTCTCAGACATTTTGGGAACAAAATATATATTGCGGAGGTTGATGTATTGAGTCTTATTGTTCAACACTCTATTCTTCAGTATAATTGACCCTACGCCCACGGCATATACTACAGAGTTAGATGATCCATAGATCTTAAATGGTTCCTTTAGTTCTTCGAACTCGTAGAACATATATCGGTCATTGCATAAGTTGTTAGTGCTGCCAATATCAAGGTACCAATTCGACCTTTTTTCGAGGTTCTCATCTTGTCCTTCGTAAAATACCATCATTCCAGAAAAGTTCTTTTTCGATGGATTCTTACTTGCATCAACTTTGTTATCAGAGTATTCTTTATTTACCTTAACCCTTTTTCGGCAGAAACGAGATATATGCCCAATTTTTTCGCAACTATAACATTTCCTTTTCCCATGATAATTCTGAGGATTAGCATTTTCTTTGGGTTTAACTACTGTCTTAAGGCATTGATTCACTGTCTTATTACTTGTGCCTTCACTTTTAGTTAAACGTTCATGTTCTTTAAGAACGCAATCAATAACCATTTCTGACGTAAATTGTGCTTGTTTTTGAAGCACAAGGATACTTTGAGCACAAGGCCTACAGTCACTAGGTAGTTCTGAAAAGATTATCCAAGATATTTCCTTATCATCAATAGTGCCTCCTATATCCTGCATTTCAGCTGTGATTAATTTTAATTGCATCAACTTTTCAGGAATATTATCCTCATTAGACATTTTGCTGGAAGTGTACAAATCCCGTTTTAAATGAGTAATCTTGAGGTGATCAACCACATTAAACTTTTCTTCAAGCTCTTTGAGCAGTAAATATGGATCATTATTTTCAAATTCAGAAGTATTCTGAATCTTTCCTCAATCGAGCTAGTGATACAACCGACTGCCTTCTGTGCTTTATTAAGCAGTTTATATCTGACAGATTTATCTTCACACTCTTTTAATTCCGCCAAAGGAGTATTTGCCACATCCCATAAGGCTTCACGTTGCAAAGCAGTGCGTATGCTTATTTTCCATCGTGTGTAATTATTGCCGCAAAAGCTCAATAAGTTTCCGGCCATGATTATAATCTAAGCACGACACTAAGACAACTATTTTATCTTTAGTCTCAAAAATTTCACTAGTTAGATTATAATCCCTTTTAATGCCTATATATTTTCTTAACCTCTCTAATTTAACGTGCCCATTGAAACGCGAACGTTGGGCTGTCCATATAACCTTTAATTATTTGCACTGGTGCAGTGGAAGCGTGCTGGGCCCATAACCTTTACTTATTGTAAATTATTATATTTGTTATAGCAGAGTAATTTTTTTTGTTTTAAGTTGGATCAGAATTAAGTACATATATAAACATAAAATGATTGTACATAAACATATCAGCAGCATTAATATTTTAAACAACTTGTAAAATTAAATTCATCTGGCTTTAAATAAATTAAGGCTTACACCTATGTGATTGGCTTTTACTTATGTGAATTAACAAAGTTCAGTAGCGCTCTTTTATCATGCTACAATTTAACACTTGCATGTTGGATTTCCCTTTAGTCATAACACTATCTTTTCTTTTTGGTGCAGAACGCATAGTAATTTACAGAACATCACGAAGAAAATTAGGGGTAGGCAATGTAAAATCATGTAATGATTTATTTTCATTTAAAATTCTTTCAAGATAATGGTTATATACAAGTGACTTGTCAAAAGGCTATTAGACTTAACACTCATGAAGTCTGCTTCAGTTCTTGAACTGAGTATTAGTAAAACAATAATGAATTCTTCTTAAGTATCCACTTGATACGCACTACAAAAACAAAACCACAAAGTAATCCTTTGATGTTTAATAACTTAATATCAAGCACGCTTCTTAATAATAATGCTAATAAATATGGAGTGATTGTTTTAAACATTAACATTACAGTTCACACACAAGCGAGATTTCACTTGTTATGCACAATAATGGCCCTTCCTCAATTGCACCTTTCTGAAAACAAATAGACTTTCTCAACTCTTGTGTGATTACGTGATTCATTCGATTAAAGGAATACCTGTATGAATGATTTCTCATTAAGTATGATTAATGGTTACTTTCACAGTATTAGGAGAGCAGTTTATCTTTATCTTGTTTATAAAGATTTTAATTAATAATTAATGTCAAGGCTTTTCTATCTATTATCACCTTATGTGAATATATTTAATTTAGTGATTGTACTATTTAATAAAGTGTCGAAGTCCGATGTACTGCGTCGGTTTTTCCGTCTTCGTAATGATAGGACCCTCCAAAATGGAAGTAATAAAATATTTGCATTACTTACAGTCTATCGTCTCATCTTTGCTTTTCACCTTCCGTGACGTTGCTGCGTTGACCAATACCTGTAGCGCTGTCGCCAGTCTCTTCTTGATGCATAATAAATCTTAATAACTGATGAGCACTTCACACTTTTGGAACTTCAAACATGGTGCGTAGTTGTCGCACATCTGCTTTCTTGTTCCCATAATTCATTGTCATAGTTCATCAGCTGTATATCCAATGGCACTAGATACCAAGATATCCAATAGTATTATTCTTCTTGATTCTATTCGTAATTAAGTACGGAATAACTTCAGTCGGAGTTTAATTTTCTTTTCTATTTAATTCTCCAACAGTTCTCAATGAAGTAATAACTACTCCGACACACCTTAGTACAAAATGGTTCAGTCCTAGATTAACTTCGTTCGGTTGAACTGGCCGAGAATTCTTCAATCTTTTAACTTCAATTACAGGAACGGAAATTCTAATAAAGATTGCTTCCTCCTTAATAATTATTCTCGGATAATTCCCCGTGTTGAAGTATAATAACGTGGGTTATAATTCACTATATAGTCCTTCTTACGTCAATATTAAATTATCAGTTCTAAACTGAATCCATTAATATTTCATTCCATTCATAAGACTTTCTTTTCATTTTTTCCGTAACTTGTATCGCCTTCCAGTTGACTTCGTTGCAATTCATTTCGTTTTCCAAAGCGAACACTAAGTTCTGAATTTCTGCAACTAACTGACATTGCGTTTCAACTGCCGATACAATTAAACGCACCTTTGGTACTTAGCTTTTAGAGCTGGTGACTTCGTACGCTTACTGCTCACTATCTATTCGAAAGTCCACTTCACTGAATCCGTTGACTCACTGAATCCGTTACTATCCAATCGAATCGTATCAATTACTACTTCATCCTATCACTAACAATCACTAACTGTGACTTCCCAATCACTGAACTTCCAATCACTCGACTAATCACTCAACTAATCACTCAACCAATCGTGGAACCGTCGACTACGTTTTATGACCTGGTTCTCGTTACGTTGTGTTCTAATCTGCATATTCAAATTACGACTAGACACATTCTCATACAGGGACTAAGATATCAGAATCATATTAAAGTTACAGGAAAAAAAATTCTTTTCAAACAAAATAAATTCTCTATTTTTAATTTTCCTTTATTACTCTTACTAATTAAATTATATTTTATTAAACATAATTTAATATCCTAGCACTTTCCTTTAAACACAATTTTTTTCTTTTAACACTGTCTTTAAGTTATTCATTAATTGTACGTTTAAGGGTGATTACGAACTCTTCTATTTATGTATTTCATTAATAGATTCTTGCTCTATTCCTCGAACTAAAGATCCCAAAAATTCTAATACAACAGTTACTATGTCGGGTCTGTTTCTTGAATGTTCTTGGTGTTCAAAATATGTGTCCTTGTGTAATAATAGTAAGAATGAATACACTTACTTTAAACTTGGTTGCACAGACGAGATAACCAGGGATAGTTCGGATGGGCACTTAATATGTATAGATTTACCATGCTTCCTTGCATAATTCCAAAATGGCGACGTACGTTCCAAATAGAATGTCCTTCAAACTCTGGATCCTAAAGGTGATTCATTTCGTACTGGAACATGATGAAAAATTTCTTCTATTCATCCTTCTTTGGGAGTGAGTTCGCTTTATTTAATATTTAAGTAGAATTCCTGGATCATTCTTTATTCTCGATCCATTTAAAATCTGGAACCAATATTTGCGTCTGTCTTTTACGCCATTTTTTTACGTTCTCTCTTTTCAATCAGCACACAGCAACCATATCATACTGTCCTTTGTTGAGCGCGCTGAGTTGCAACGTGCTGTGCTGTTCATTGTTGTCATTAACACTATTAATGCTTGGAAAATTTTTAATTAAAAATTCTTGACTGAATAATATTTCTTCACAATTGGAATTTGCCATTTTCAAAATAAGCTAAATTATTAAATATACGTTTTGAAAATCTACAGATTGTCTTCAATATTTCATCCAAATATTCATAGCCAATAATTTAGAATTCATCGATAGTATAATGGCAAGGATATTGATTGGAATTTTTAATTGAATTAATTGATATTTCAGCATTACTCACATCAATTCCAATAGATGTAATTCAAGAAGCTTTATGCTATCACTTTCACATAAACAATGAAATTCTATTGGTCATTAAACTCATCCAGTACATTATCAAATTGCTATGAAAGCCTTACCTTTTCTTTTTAGTATCCAAACTATATAAGGATGTTAAGCTACAACTTTCAGAAAACTTTTCTAATACTATTCTATCAGGCAAGGCAACAAAGAAGATTTTTACAGGTACCACTGAAAGTACATTAAAGAGCCATCAAAAAAATGATACTAATTACCTAACACCTATGCATGTATAACAAACTTGTAATTTTTTGGGTTATCTCACTATATTAGTGGTTCGTTGTGTTACATAAGGATTTGTTTCATATGCTTTCACCCGGTATCGGCAAAATCCTAAATTTGCAAGAATATATGCTCAACCACAAAACGTAAATACGTGGCCCCACAGTTAAAAGTCGACGGATTGAGAGCCGACGATCGTACTTGCCACTTTGTACAAAAATTGTGGCCTATGATTCTGTCGTTGCATTCAGAAATCGATGCTGTCGAAGTACGGGAATCACGTGGTTGACTGACAAAGATGCATTAGGTTGGAGACGAGACTGTTTGGTGTGGTTTCTCATCAACTTTACCGCGGGACCTTTCTATTTTGGAAGAACTTAGTCGTAAGAGTTCTTCCAAAATAGAAAGGTTCCGTGATAAATGTGAATGAGAAACCACACCAAACAGTGACTTTTGGTGAATGAAGTGACAACCGTTGCAAGACGTGTGGGTTAACAGATGCCGAAAATTTGCATTTGTGTATATTCACATAACCATGCAGATGGAAGTGAGTATTGAGAGTCCACAAAATGTTACATGGCAAGTTGGCTGCAGTACAATTCAAGTAAGAAACTATACTGGAACAGCTTCAATTGCATCTCTGTCGATAGTCAGTAATTGCAGAACATTGCAGATCTTGTAGGGATATCACAGCAAAATTTGTCATAGAAGTTTGTGGACAATGCTTTTGGGTTTGTCTAATGACCGTGTAAAGACTGCTGCTTTCCCCAACATTTGCCATCCTTTCTTCCTTCACAGATATGGCTACACCGTTCACTATTTCTAGTCGACAGTTTTCCGTCATCTGTCAGGCTTCACCTGTAAGAAACCTGTCTCTTCATATTTCTGAATCATTTTTCAAAACTTTATTTGCTGCCACAGTGTCAGTATTTAGTTCTTTTGCTGTCCTAAACTTTCCCAATGCTGCTAAGGCACAGTTGATATTTTGATAAAACAGCTTCATAAGAAGTGTGCGATCCTTCGCTAAAGTAGTAATTATCCAATGAAATGACGAATTCCTCACCTGTCTGCTTTTATAGCAACTTGTCAATCAGATGTCATGGGATGTGTCAATTGTTATTTCCATTATCCACTACAGTATTGCAGCGCCATATTCTCCTCTGGTGTCCGTTTTCGGAATTTTTTTTTTTGCAACAAACAAAATTTATTGATTCATGCCAGATATGAAATCGGGTCACTGATTGATTCTCCATTTACAACCTTTCGAAATGTGAACTTTAATTATATTTTATTCAAACATAGAAACACACAAATGATCACATGTTAACATATGGAAAAAAAAATGTGGAGCCATTCGGGTCCATGTGCGAGCATGACTTCTTTTTCAACACAAAATACATTCGTTGACAGGTTCAGTTAAACACATTTATACTACTGTTACCAACCAATAAAAATGCAAAATTAAGACACAACATATGATTCAATAAAATTCAGAGAAAAACTTCTTCATTTTAGATTAAATTAAATTAGATTAATTAAATGCTGTAAAGAAAGGAAACTTTTTACCATTCAAGTCAGATAACCAAAATTTAGTTGGTATAACAAATTTCAGATGCCTCACACTTGTTAAATAGCGAATGCTCATATAAAATGGAGCTGTTTACTCCTTTATTTCGACTGTTCTTGGCCCGTAGCTGCTTATCGTCTGCCGTTATGTGTAGCCAAAAAAAATAAATAATCATTGACACCTCAACCTTTTATTAATGTTTCAATTTTGTAGACTTATTAATTTTTGGATTATTTTAATTTCAGACAGACGGACAGACAGACAATTTCTGAACCCAAGTTATTTTTCTCAGAAGCTCAAAACTAAACAACTTTACTAAATTAAACAACAATAATTCCTGAGAATAGAATTTCATTTAGGAAATGCAGAATTTTTTTTTAATTCTTAAATTTTTCTTTCTTAGAAATCGATCGGAATTGGTAAAGGTCCACTTGAAACTAACTAATCTGTGAACTAAGGAAACACAAGTTACATTTCAGATAAATAAAAATATAAATTCATTCTCTATCTGGCATTTTAAATTATTTCTTTTTTTCTGAAGAACCTTGCTCCGATACCAATTTCCTGTTCGTCTATTTATTATCAGAAACAAGGATTGACTTATATATACGACTATGAGAATGTGATTATCTCTCTTTTTAGACTATAACCAACAAATTTGAAGAGGAGTTCAACCTAACTTCAAAAGAAAGATTGAATTTCCTTTCAGAGAAGAATAAAAATAAAAAATAACAGCATTATTAACAAATCAGTAGCTATACCGTTTGTGTTGTCCGTCCGTCTGTGTCAGTCCATCCCTAACAACTCCCGCACGAAAGATCGGATAGACGACCGGATTTCATGATTGTATTCAGAGACCCAAAAACTGTACGAATTTTCAGAGGCCAATGTCCCGCACCCCCCATGTTCGAGATATTTGGCCTTGTTTTCATTGGATTTCCTCTAATAGCTGAAATTTTAGAAATTCAATCATATTGTTTCAGCTGGCAGCTACAGCTGCATGCTTAAAGTTCGGATTCATATAATGCTGGTTGACGCTTCAAATCCGGATAACTATTTTTTTTTCTTAATGTCGGTCGCCGTAATTTTTTTTTTCCCCCTAATATTTTTTTCTAATTTTTTTTTCATTTTTTTTTAAATTATGTATTTCTTTTTCTGCTATCATTTTATAATTATTATTATTATTATGAGTCGCCTTTAAATTTATGCTCTAGTAAAAATTTATATTCACTTGATATTTAAATTGAGTTTTACTTTGAATACTGTGGAAGATTGAAGTTGAATAATATCAACTTAAATTAAAAGAAAAATTTAAGAAAAGATTAATGAAAATCTAATTTTTTATGAAGAGAATAAAACACTTCATTTTTATTTATTGTTCAACTGTAGTCTAATATTATTATTTATCTGACTAATTCAAATTGAACAATCAGTAAATTCTTGATTTTCCAGACGAAAGAACAGATATTAGCTAAATGTTACCACATACTGAAATCAATAACTGCATATGGTAACATTTTTGGCAATTATTAAGTAAATTCATTATTAATTATTACTTATTAAGAAATTCAGTATTTTTGCTTTTAGCTTAAGTTTTCTTAGAGGAATAAAAATAACAAAAATGAGCTATTCTTTCAGCAGTTAGATTGTCTTGTTAAGAGTATAAGAGACCAATGTTAAACTCAAACCTATTATGTGTCACGCAGATATTAGGAGTATGAAGTCAGGATTTTGCCAAGACTTAATCTGTATAAAATAAGCCTTCAAATATTCCAATGTCAAAAGAAGACGAAAAAATGTAGGGTATTTTTAATCTCTGAGTACGGTTTTAAAAATATTTGTTTGATTTTCCATCATAAATCAGGGAAAACTGTTATTTAAGGTCGCTTATGATAAGAAACGGGATGGAAAAGCAGTGGTTTTCTGGCGAGTTATAGTAAATTTTTCACTTGACTGGCTATCGAAGAGCAAGAAGTTACAGATCTCTCGGTAAAACTTAAGGCAGTGGTAGAAAAAGCACAAATCAACAATTCCGTTTGTTGGCGATGACAAGTAATAAACTTCATCTAGGAATGCGCAAATTCTTTTACTGATTTGATGGATAAAGGATAAATATTCATGGGATTTATTGATTTTAGAACAAAAATTTATGAACAGAAATTTCCTCACAATAAATATTTCTTTATTTTTTTATTTGGTAAAATGAGTTTCAAAGCGAAATCGAAAGAAACATTGAAATTGCTTAAAGCAGCGATTATCTAAGTATGGATCAGATTAATAAATTTATATATTAATTAAGTGTATCAAACAAAAAATTAAAAAATAGTAAACCGATGTTTTTTATTCACCCCTCCCCCCGCCCGTTCCTTTTAAATAAGCATTATATGCGAGTGGGTCGCGATAAAATGCCGTATTTGAAAATGGGTTCCGCCCATAAAAGTTTAAGAAGTCCTGTCTAGATTATTATTTCTTTTTTGAAAGAATAAAGACAAGAATGAAAATATCTGAGATTTTGTTGGCGAGACATTGGGACTACCGTTTCGTTCTTTCAGTGGACTCGTCAACCTTACTCACTCATCGACGAAATGCTCAAATAGTGCAAATATAATAAAGGAAATCACTCTTGCACCCGCAATCAACATCCTTCCAAAAGAAAAAAACAGAGGTCACGCCCGACTTCTAAGCCCTACCTCCGAGAAAATCGAGATTTTTGATTTTTTTTTGGTTATTATAGTAAGCCAATGCCCTAAAAGCTCAAAAATGTTTGTGGCAGAAACTGTAAAAACAACGTCAGGATAAGGTCTGAAAACAAGGAAACATGTCAAAAATTAGAAAATTTGTCGCCCGCCATTTTGAAACAGGCGATCCGATTTGGTCGAAATACAATGCTAGCTGAATAATTATGGATATCTATCACCTAAAAAAGTTTTACTTTAAAAGCTCAAAATTTACGACAGTTATCCACGTCACAACTTTGAGGTCCCTCCCTTAAAAACCAGTGAACACATTTTGACTATTTTGTTATTATTCGTAGTTAAACCCAATGGGCTAAAACATCGAAACACTCCATAAGTATAAGGATCTGAAGAGAAAGGAAAAATCGTCAAAAAGTGGAAATATTCAATACATAAAGTATATCGTGGACAAAAGAAATTGAATGGTATCTTTACATTTGTGACCCACGACTCCTGATCGGCGCTTATCAGAAGATCCAGGGCTCAACTATTTACGTACAGGAAAATGGAGTAGTGTATTTTTCCTCTACAAAATACACTACAATCAAACCGAAAACAATACTTCGAATTCTGGCCTGCAATTATGGTCTGTTGTTGTTGATAACACAAACTACGAAAGTGTAATTCATTTTGGCTAATATTAATGTAGTCTTGTAACAAATCCGAAAAACAGATGTAACAAATTTCAAGTTCAGATTTTCTATGTCTTATTTTCTTTATGATAAATTAAAAAATTACTCCATCCAGGAAAAATTATCCAGTAAATTTTCTTTACAAACATTCTCATAGTGTTTCTGCTCACGTATCATTTACCGAGTGGCCTTTAAAATCTTCACTTTCAAAATAATATTTTAATATATTATTTTTAACTTTCTAAAACAAAAACACTTTTTAATCTCTTCATTACAATTTATTTGCTTTAAAATTTCACTGAAATATAGTACCCGAGATGAATTATGCGATAAATTTTCAGAAATTTGATTGTTGTTTTTCGTCACAACTAATAAAAAATCTAAATATAGCCAAAAAAAAAAAAAAATTGAAAATTTATTACTGAAAAATTTATTTCAGAAATCAGTTCAATCTAAACGAATTTTATTTACAATTTGAATGAAAATGTAAAACAACCACAAAAACTTCAATCGAAAAACAGTTGATAAACTTTTACAAAAATTTTTTTAAGGGTCTTTTTGTACCGTAATGATATTGATACCGTAATTAACTAATAGACATTTATTTTAGATTATATCTAATATTTGTAAGAACTTTTAATCTGCGTTGGAGAATTATAACAAAAAAAACTTTGATATTTTAAAACTAATTATGCATAGAAGTCCGATATAGCAATAACTTTGAAATTTTATTCTCTAAACATTTTAAAGAAAGGTGTAGGTTGTAACAAGGAAAATCCTAAATTATTCTCAGCAACAAAATTAAAGTACAAACGTTTATTTGTATTAATTTTTAAAAACTAAAACGAATTTAATCTTATAACATGGCATTAAAAATTAACATATCTCAGGAGAGAAAGAGAGAAGTGGGAGAGTAACTTCCATTTAAGGCAAATACGAAATGGAGATGGAATGTTCATTTCTAGATTTTCTCGTTCTTTCTTTTATATAGAAACAACACAGATAATTTCTCATTTTCCACTAAATCCTTAGGCGTTTTGTGTTAAGATTTGAATAATTTTCTTCATTAACATAGCAGAAGCCGTTGGGAAACATTATGATTGGTTTACTAATCGCTATCGCTACTTGTTTCTTCATACGTTCTGACTGAAAAAGGCATCTTTAATAGATTGTCCACCGCATTCCAAGTCTTCTAGGGTGGAAATTAATGAAGGTAAGTTACAAATAACAGAAAAAGAAGGCAGCAGCTAAATTTCTCACAAGGCGCGAGATTCGTAATATACCGAAAGAAGATATCGTTCGCTACAAAAATCGTAGCAGCTAAAAAGAATCACGGCTGTGATTGGTAACGCATGCGCACAATAGATTTTTTGCTACTAAGCATGACGTCATGACTTTATTTTATTGAAACTAGCACACAGCTTCGCTCTTTCGGAGTTTATGAGAAGAGAGCGATTTAAAGATTTTTCTCGATTTCACAACTTAAATAGAATTTAGATTAAAATAATAGTAGAAAATATAATAGAAAAAATTTAAGTTTAAATTTATATTTTAATCTGTTCCTCAAAAATATTGGAGTAAGTTAGTAGCATGTGTGATTATACTAATGAACGAAAAAACTGTCTAGAATGCAAAAAAAAAATTAGTAAGAGAAGAACTTAGGTGCCAAATATGTGGAGAAAAGCTACACCTAAAGTGTGTATTTACCGCAAAGGAATTGAAACTACAAACACAATCTAAGCTTGAAAATTGGAAATGCAAAAATTGCAGTAAAATTTCAACAAGAAAATTAGAGCTACAACCAGCAAAAAAACAAAAATGTAGTGGATAATTCCAGTGAAAGTTCGGATAAAGTTGAACCCTCCAGCGGTGAAATGTTAAAGAAGTCCATTGGAGAAATGATATTGGCAGAAATTAAAGAAATTAAAAGAGATATGAACTTTATCAGTATGCAATATCAAGATATACAAAGAAAATTAGAGCAAAATAACGAAAATTACAATAAAGTGCTTGACAAAATTACTAATCTAAAAATAGAAAATAATGAAAACAAGTTAAAAATCAAGTCGTTAGAACAAAGGAAAAATTGTTTTGAACTTGTTGGAGTAAAGGAAACCCAAATGAAAATTTGTCTGAACTAATTGATAAAATTGGAAATATTGCTACCGTGCTTTTGTAAAGGCTCGGTAGCGGAGGGTAACGGAATGCGACTAGAGCCAAGGTAATTTAAAAAACCAAAGAGACTTTATTATATAAGAACGGTGGTTATTTACAAGCAAAACGAATATCGATAGGATTCTATGGAAAGGCTGTCTTCTACGCAGTCCTCTTCCGGCAAGCGTTCGTCTCAGGGTTCTTCCGGGGACGGGTGCTGCACTCACGGCTTTCGTTAACCTCTAAGATGCCTTCCTATCGGTTGACGGTCGTCTCGGAGTTCTTCCGGGGACGGGGGCTAGGATCTCGGCGTCGGATTTCTCTCACGATGCCTTCCTAACGCAACGACTAGCGGTCTTCACAGGTTCCTTACCGGGAATGGGCGCTGTCGTCTCGGCGTCAATACTAGCGAATGCACTGGGCTTGGCTTTAATAAAACTTCACTCTGGGCGGCTGCCCGAAGACGTTCTCTTATCCTCTGCTTCTCCAATGGGAGGTCCGGCTGGGCTCCTGCCCGAAGACGTTCTCTTATCCTCTGCTTCTCCAATGGGAGGTCCGGCTGGGCTCCTGCCCGAAGACGTTCTCTTATCCTCTGCTTCTCCACTGGGAGACTCGGTTGGGCTGCTGTCCCAAGACGAACTTCTACACTCTTCTCCAACTGGAGACCTTTGCGGCTCCTGCCGCTGAGACGAAGTCCTATACTCTGC
>JAFIDM010090590.1:0-16998 GCA_023159025.1 Thereuonema tuberculata
CTATAATAATGATCAAAGTCGCCAACTAAGGAAGAATCAATATGTTTCTATTGATTACCACCCGTACCTCTTCCCCCTCATTAATAAGGCACTTAAAAATCAAAATATTGTAGTTACGGCAGCTAGTCGAAGTACCACTAGCAGTTTGCTCAATAGACGAACAGGTGAAACCGAAAAAAAAACAAAAAAAAGGGGTTGTTTACTCAATTCAATGCTTGGGTTGCGACCATTTCTATATTGGAGAAACCCGCCGGGCATTGGACCTCCGCATGGCGGAACATGCACGGGCCCTTAGGAAAAAAAATAGGGCCTATAATACGGTGCAGCATATGGAAGTGACTAGTCATACCTTCGACACGTGTCATCCAAAGATCTTCTTATTTGGTGACAGTTCATTTTCTGTCACCAGGAATGGACTTTTTATTCAATAATTTTTATCAAAAGATCTTAGAAATAATCTTTTAATGGCCAGTTAAAGATGCAATGTGCTGTTTCATACACTGAACAAGATTGCATGGAAGTTGTTGCTCACTTGATGCTAAAAAGTCAGGAAACAAATCATACTCGCTACTGTCAATTCATGGAAGCTAATAAATGCGTATGTGACCCGAGAACAACCCTATCTGCACTCTACCGGATTCTGTAGTAATCGTGGTACAGACAGTTGTTTGCTGCTTTCTTCAACTAAATTAAGGCTGGAGATTACTTTTTTTACAATGGTGTAATTCTTTCTAAACATAAAATGTATAAAGCACATATTTGAGTAAAACAAATGAATTCCTTTATCTACATTAAAATCATTTATTGTGGACCCCTAAGTCGGCATCAAGCATCCCCGGAAGTCAGCAGTAACCCAGGTTGGGAACATATGCCCTAGTTTTTACTAACAGAAAGACTACATTCACTAATTAAGAGGTATTTTTACAGTTTCCAATTAATTCATAAATTGGCATACATCATGTCTTTTATTCATTAGCTAAACAAAATTGTATTAAGTACCAGGAGACATAAAAGCCTTACCTTGCGTTGTAGTTCAATGCTGCTTATTCGTCCTGCTTCTTTTTTCATCTCGGCTATACGATCATGAGCCATATTTAAATAAGACTGCAAATAGTAAGGCATCAAATAGAGCCTTACAACAGCTACAACCACTATAGCTACAAGCCGTGATGTTTCAAAGGCATCTGGTGTCATTCTATAGCATAAAAAAATTTGTAACACATACAGTATTTTATATAACCTTAATTTTTATATATGTAGTTGTTTTTTTTTTTTTTTTTTTCATTATAATTTTCATTAATAATAAATTTAAATATTCAAACTGAAAAAAAGAAAAAAAAATATCAACAAACATTAATGATGATTAACTGATGAATTAATGGAATTAGATTAAGAGCTGATTTCAAGCAAATTATCTGATTTATTCAAATTTAAAACTTACAGAGTAGATGTCATTCCAGGCCACATTCTGACAGTGAAATAATCCCTTGCAATGGGCTTCACCCAAAGGAGAGAAATAAGCAGTGGTGAAATGAAACTTAAATGCAATATTAACCTGCGAATAAATATTAAGAATAAAAAAATTATTTTTATTAAAAATAAAAGTTTGGATTTTAATTACTATTGTTATAAAATAAAAAATAAAAATTAAATGAATTACAAATAAAAAAATACTACTGCGATACAGTAATAATGATATCAGTGAGTATCAATGATATGCTAAGCAATTAAGTTTGAAAGTGACATAATACATAATAAAGATCATTTAATTTAATAAATTCTCATGTAAAGTTACTTCTTCCAAACCATTTTGACTAACCTTAAGAATGGGCTTTCTGAACAAAAACGAAGAGTGTCAACATGCATCTTGGCTAACCTTAATCCAGGAAAAGTAAAAAATGCACCTATAAAACCACACCACACTGCCAGCACAAATCTCAGACCTAATCGAGAAGTAGGATTTCTAATAAAAAAGGAAAAATTTAAAAATAAGCTAATGGAAATTTCAAGCGCTATTATTATAAAACAATTTTACTAATAATTACAAATTAAGCAGTTCCAAATTATACATATTAGGCCAGTATTTCACATTTTCTGAGTGGCAGAACACTTCTTAATAATAAAATATCTGATGAAACATCATAAATAAATGCAAACATATTTTTTATTTTTTTTTAATTTTAATTATAAAGTAAAAATAGTATTTGGAGAGAGATTTTTTTTAGTAAGTTTTAATATTCAGAAAAATCTGTTTACACAGTTTGCTTCTAGGAACGACTTAGATAACAGTCATTGCTGATTAAATTGCTGTTTCTTCAATTTATGGATAGAAATTTTTCAACTCTGTGCATCTAACCATAACATAACTAATGTACCATTTTTGTATTGAAATCAACATAGTGAATGAAAAAGTGATTTTGGTTCCAATAATAATTTAATGTGTGATGCATTGAATCACTTGTGATATAAGGCAGCAACAATGGTCAAGCTGAAATGCAAATGTTAGTTGTTGTGGTTGTCTGGGTGATATTGGGAGAATGAAAAAAAAAAAAGCAACCAAGCAAGTTGGTGTATGTTTCTCAGCAATGATGGTTTGCAGTGATTAAAAGTTTGGAGATGTGTAAATTCTCCTAACAAATTGTGATTCTATTCCCCATAAAGATTATCAAGTCAACAAGTAAATGGGAGTATTTCTTCTCAGTGTGTTCCTAGCAAATTAGCGTTGAATTTGCCATGACAAAGCCCATTGCTGAGAATGTTGTATAAGCCTAGCTGAATTAGTGGTCGATAAATTTTTACTTTGTGCAAAGTTCTACATAGCAAAATAATGGTCATAATCAGCTGTGGATTTTCCTGTGTGCATTTCTGATGGCTGAAGATTCAAACAATTCCCGGAAGAAAACATCAGGTGAAATTCTGAATGATACAATATATATGAAAGTTCTAGAGCAATTAATTTAGGACTATCGTGAAATTGATATCGTCATTTGTGTAACCAGATGAAATTACTAGAGTTAATGTAAATTTCCTAAATATAATATGTTTCCAGTTTCTATTTTGTCAATCCTCAATTTAAGTACTCTTTTGCTCTGTGAATACAGCTAGTGAAGATATTTTTTGTCCCTAACGCTACACAATTGGCCTAGTTCCACTAATGTAGAGTCAGAATTTAATCTTCATATACATAAATTGATAGTCATTCCTTCTTCAAACATTAACCAGCCTTGATATTATTTTTTGGCCAAGTAATGTTTGCAGTTAATCAAAGACCATAACTATTACTATAGGTTTCTAATATAGGCTTGGATTAAACATAGTATTTGCTGCTGAAACTCTCAAACAGAATGATTTAATAATGTTATTAATTGCCTTAAATTAGCCTAAGTACAAAACTGTTTCATCTTAATTAAATATTGGAAAAAGTATCCCACTACAGACCTATGTAGTTCTTAGGGTATTGGGAGGTAATGCTCTAAGAGTCTCCTGACCAACAGGACTATGTTGAGGTCAGGTGGTCAGCCCGACACCCATCTGCCTTTTAACTTCTGAGGAAAAAAGCCACTCAGTTCCATTCTTCAAGGGCTAGGACCCCAGGAACAATCTGGAGAATTCAACGTGGATAAATCTCTGACCTCCACAGGGCTACTATAGCCTGCAGACAAGTGCCTAACCACTTGGCTACTAGGCTCACACAAAATATTACAGTTAAGTATTTTAAGTTTGTAGAACACTAAAAGAAAATGCATAATTGAAAACACTGTATAATGCACAAAGCTTAGAAGCTAAGTATTACTCAAATGCCATTTAATAGTTTGTTCTTTTCATTTTTTTTTTTTGTACAATAAAAGACGCTGGCATTTCGATTACATTCATGCAAAGATATAATTTGAGAAAGAGAATAACATAAGAACCATGATGCAGAAAAAGTTAATCTCAGTCTTTCTCAATATCATTCAGGATCTAAAATCTATCTCAAAGATGTAGCTCTTTGATCAATGTTTAAGTGTGAAAGAAGAGAGACAACAATGAGAAAAGTTTTATTTAATGGATATTGATGATATCTGGTCAAATGGCAGAAACTATGACATAAGTTTGCTCAAGAAGCTCCTTGAAGATCTTAGAAGAAAACATTCTCCAAGATGCTTTCCATCTCCAATTTCCACTGTATTCAAACCTTGAAGCTGTCATTCTTTGCAAGAATCCAATGAGATGTGCTTGGCAACGTTGTTATATAGCCAAATATGGGATCTATCAGTTTTGCAATTACTGACAACTATTAATTAAACAAGGTTAAGTTTTGATCTAGGAAAAAATGACGGGTTAAAAGATATATAAATTAAAAAATAATTAAAAGTCAGCTCCATGGCAACTGTTTGCTCTCTTTAACAATACTAAATGTGATAGTATTTCTTATGCTAATATATCACGAATAATTATAAATTTCATTTTTTCTGTTAATGAAAGCACAGATTTAATATAATTCACTTAATTTCTTTCTTGCAAATATACCCCTTCCCTCACAGAATAATTTATTTGATTTTATGGTTACAAGAAAATTGTAATTTTAATTATATTAAAAAGTCTAAAATGTAAAGACTGACAGACCTATTTCTGCCTATCAAACTATAGTAGAAATGCATACAGAAAAAGAATGAATCTTCTTTTTTTTTTTAACAATATTTAACAACTTGCAAGAAAAGGTCAGTCACAGTTATTCAATAACATTTAGGGGTATTTAATAAAATTAAGCACAAACTAGTAAATTTTTCTATGAGTCATAAGTCATAAAAATGGGATTAGTTAACAGTGGTATTTAATGTTATATTAGTTAACAGGATTTAAATCCACAAAATTGGAATCCTATTTTTACACATACCTAGTTTCTGCTCCTACGCTCTGCATAAAATTGGCAAAATTCTTGCTAAAATTAGCATGAGCTGAGAAAGAAGTAAATATCAGATAGACGGCATTAAAATATTACGATAATTTATTTCAAAGTAATATTGATTTTGATTATTTTAAAATATGATAAATCATGATAATTGTCAACAAACATGTACAGCAGTTTACCTTTCTCAAGGCCAAATTCTAAAATGTTTTCATCAACGACTAGAATGGCCATTGCCAACACAAGGAAAAAAAATCCACTTGTGACACACATTGCCCTCTCTCCTTTGGCTTCATCTCCTCTGAAATATAATGCTGTTACTGAAAATAAAACTTTTCTGTTTAAAATAGTTAAGGATCACAACATATCTCAAATGGTAGATCTACAATTAGAAATAGCATATGTCCAAGATCAGCATTTACAGATAAGTGTGAAACTTACACATCAATATTAAAGAAAACAACAAAGATGGTGTAAAATGACTAATATAAGAATACAAAAAGGATACAAAGAAAATGCTAATACTAAGACACACCACATCAGACTTAGGTTTACTTCATCTTTTTGTGGAAAATATCCATTATAAAGCTGAAAAAAAATTTAAGATAAATATCTTACTATATTTTTTTCAAACATGGGCTTTTTTCCACCCATTTTTGGGTGAAATTACATATCACTTATATCTTTTTGATTTCATTCAAATCAATTCCTAAGATATTTAAAATAACAGTCAAATTGATTTTTTTGTGTCTAAAACAAACTGTACAGATTAACTGTAATAGATTAATTAATCTATTAAGTGTGGAGATTAATAGATTAAGAGGTTTCTTTGTTAAGAAGATGATAAATCTCTTTGTTCTCATCCTTTTTTCAATTACTTTCCTGTGTCTTAACTTCTCCTCCTACTATTTAACAGTAATTGAAAGATAAAAATCTTCTTTATTTAATTGAAGGGCTTATTTCCAAAGTGACGTTTCTCCATGAAATCAAAATGTTCAGAAACAAGGAATTTAAAATAACCCATTGTAAGTATATTATAGAAACTTGATTTTTGGCACATTATTTTTACTCTATATTCTAAATCTAGAGATGTATGTGGAAAAAATCAGAGAAGCAAGGGATTGGTAGAACTGGAGTCACATGACTAGGATTTAAGTCATTTTGGAATTAAACGACACTCTCCTGTACATCTGCACTGTATTAAAAGTAGGAAAATATATAAATTCTTCAATGATATGCAAGTATTGTGATTATAAGTAAATATATTCTAAAATATCTTTTATATTTAGAATTTATACAGTACAAAACTATTTTTTTTTTTTAATGTTTATCAGACCTACGTAGGTGTACTTATAATACTGTACACCTGTGATATAGGTTCAGAGAGTTTAATCTAAAGAAACAATATCCCACTCAAATTTTTTTTAAAAATTAATTAAGTTATTAATTTAATATTTTTATCGACAATATCAATGATTAATTTTTTTGTCACCTATTATTTGACTATTATACTTATCCCACTTAATTTGGTTAAAAAGTTTATATATAATATTACCGTTGAAACGGTATCCAAAATTGTTTTTTATTTTTTTATCATTTATTGAAATAAGCCAGTTGTTTCTAGTAATACTGTTTTTCTTATTATTTTTTTCATTTTTTATTATAAAAAAATTATTTAAAATTGTATTATAAGTATACTTCTCATCAATAGTTAATATTTTAAATTTTTTCCTTATATCATTCTTTTCTTCAATTCTTTTTGTATTGAAATTATAAAAGATATTTCTTAATATTTTAAAACTTGTTTTATTAATATTTTCTGTTTGTTTTTTATTAATAAAAATCCAACTGTCCAGTCCATAATCCAGAACAAAGTCCACAGGGACTTACAAATTATAATTTTTATAGCATAGAAACTGTATCTTAATGCCATAATGACGTTTCAGAATAATTAAATATGTTACTGTAAAAAAAACAAATTTGCACTATTTATTATAAAAATATAATTTACTTTATTCAAAATAGACAGTATTAAAATAAAATTAATCTAGTGACATACAAGTAGTAAGAACTTTGACTATTAACTATTTATTATGTAAATAAGTAATCTTAATCACACATATAAGCGTAGTACAACACTGCATCCGCCATGACACTTTATGAGATCATGTGACTACACAGAGCGCTCCTATTGGCCGCATGGATATACGACTGTTTGGAAATAAAAACAGCATGGAAATATGTCACTTTGAAAATAACATCGACTTTCTATAGCTCTCCAAACCGAGATAAACTTTGTTTTGGAAGTAACACCTATTTCATATAGCGTAGGAGGGTCAATTCTACACATTGCGATGCTAAACTCAAAATCTTTAAAAAGTGGAGAAACATCACTTTGGAAATAAGCCCTTCAATTACAATATTTCTATCAGATGAAAGATCTTCAGGTAAATTCAAAACAATAAACAACAGCATACAAAACAATACTTAACAAATACAACAATAGGACTGGAAAAAATACAATGCAATAAGCTTCTTTGCCTGAAGAAGATCAGCAATATTTATTAACCGTGCGGTCAAAGATGAACCTCCCAGAATGCAACACAGCTTATAGATTGACCTTTCCTGGCTTTTCGTTAACATTCAAATGGAAAAGAAAATGGCGGTCGTTGGTTCACATTCAACATTTCAAAGACTTATTGAATGCAAGTAAAGGCAGCGGGCAGCAACGATGTCACTTCGTTCAAGCAAAATCATTGACTTTTTTGAAACGAAATCCTAATTTCCTCAGAATCACAGGCATACTTGTTGACTGACCTGTCAATTGAATACGTTTCCTAGCTTCGGCGATAATCGTCCTCACTGTCGGCAATTCATTCTTGATATGCATATCAGCAACAATTTGACGAATGACGTAACAATCAAAATCATCAGGCGAACTCTTTGGAGCCAAACGAGGCCTTTTTCTCCCTGGCGTTCGTAGCAAAGGCGACTGTACAATTCTCTTCACCGTAGCGACCGCCATTTTCTCTTCCATTTGAATGTTAACGAAAAGCCAGGAAAGGTCAATCTATAAGCTGCGTTGCATTCTGGGAGGTTCATCTTTGACCGCACGGATAATAAATATTGCTGATCTTCTTCAGGCAAAGAAGTTTATTGCATTGTATTTTTTCCAGTCCTATTGTTATATTTGTTAAGTATTGTTTTGTATGCTGTTGTTTATTGTTTTGAATTTTACCTGAAGATTTTTCGTCTGAAGAAGATCGGCAACATTTAAGCCGATTGAAATATTGTAATTAAATAAAGAAGAGAAAATAGGTAAAGAAGATGTTATTTTTCAGTTACTTTTCCATGCATTTATTATTTTATTATTTTATTTTATTATCACAAAGAAATAAAAATAATAAAAAAGTAATTTTTTAATATATATTATATCCAATGAACTTTTAACATCAAAATTTAGTTACTTCAAGAAATGCTGAAATATTAGTTACATCTCAAACTTATTAGTATCTAAATCTTAAATTATATAATATTTCAAATACACCTACAATTATTTGACTTATCATTTTTATGATTGTATTATGGACTATTAGGTTTAAATTAAGTAGTAGAAGCATACAGAAAATGAAAACAATGGTGGTACTTTCTGCACTTAAATGTTAATAACAATGAACAAATAGTAATGATAAACAAGTAGTTTTGCTTAGTTACTGTTTATTTATTGTTAGACCACAATATATAATAAAACAAGTAGAAAAAAACTGGTTTCATATTGTACACAAAGCAAAGAGGCACCCCATACATCGCTCATTTTCTGCCATTTCAACTTCGTATGAGATCGAAAGTGACAACAGACCACTTCTACAAATCATAAGGATTCCAATAAGTTATTACTAACGTTTGTAGTTTGGGCTGTAAAAGTGATGACATCTTTCATTTTCGGCCACTTCCACTTCCCATGAGACAGGAAGGGATGGACGAACCTTCTTAAAGAGCCTTCCCCCCCTTTTACACTTTATATATGAGATTGCTAAAAAACGGACAAAATTTGATCTTGCATATCTGAGACATGGTATCATTTATACAAACCATCTCCTTACCTCTGTTACTGTATAAACCAAAGCACTGCAAATGGAAAAATCAATTATCCACTGAAATTCTGGATAATAATGCAACTGCATTACATCAATTGGCTGAACTTGAGCTGATTCCAGTTCAATCTCAATACTTCTTGGAACCATGAAGGAATTGTCATTGTTATCTTTTGGAGCCTTGCTATGGAATAAATTAATATTTTGTAAAATATATAGAATAAAAAAAAGTATATTAACAAATTTATACATTTCAAGATTATTAACCCCAAAACATTCAAGTGAATGCTTTTAGCATTAAATCATTTACAATAAAAAAGAAAAAGAAAGAATTATAGTTACCTATCTTTATTACTTTTTGATTTACCCTTCCCTGAAGATGCTACTCCAGCAAGACTTCTAAGTTCTTCATCGGATGGATGTAGATACCGTACTAATCTAAGATTCAATTGATTTAGTCAATAATAACTCTTTTGTATACACTATTACAAAAAAATTAATAAATTTCATACTTAACACAAAACTTGCTTTTCAATTAAAAAAAATTAGATAAAAAACATTAAAATTGGAATAAGAAAATTCAAATAGCAAAGCTTTCTTCTTTATTTTTGTTTTGTTTGGACGTGATCCTCCTCCTCAGGAGCTTGAAGAGGAAGTAGTTTACTTTCTACAGTATTTTGCATCCATTTCAACATCTTTTTTATTTCAAAATAGCTCCAAGATCATCTGTCTTAAAAATATTGAAATGGATACAACAATTAAGTTAAAATATCACATGTAAATCTAAGTGGCCTTTAGAGTGTGGGAGGTAGAACTCCTGGCCCTTTGTGACCAAAGGGATTAATTACACAACGATATAACAGATATATTCACTTAGCATCTTAATTTTAAGTCTTCCTGGGGAAGGTTAAAATGATCAAGAATTGCAATAAATAATACCTGAAGTGGGCCAATATCTTGGTCACACTCAACGTTTTGTTTGTGGATTGAATTTGGCATTTCTCCTGCAGATCCAAATATGAACAGTAATAGTAGAGTCCCGATTATCCGAGTTAATGTGGGCCAACACTAACTCGGATAACCGAAAAACTCGGTTAGCAAAAATTGTAAATAAAATAAATTGTGTAGGTTTAAATGTATATTTTAACAAATACAAAAGTTATACAGATACACCACATGAATTCATATTGTAACGATAATTAACGAGTTCTTTTACTTTAAAAAGTCCTTAATTGTTTTTTTTTTTTTTTTTTTTTTTACGTTACTTTGGCATTTTTCTGCAGCAATGTTTTGCCATTTTTTTAAAGGATAACAGGATTGCTGGTATCGCTTCTTCTTGTTGTTCTATATATTCAATAGCACTATCGTTAGCTTTTAGTCCATCTGTATGGGAGATTTTCATATGTAGATTTTCATCGTCACTGTCTTCATTATCATCACTAGATTCATTTTCCGTATTGACGATGATTTCATCTGTAATGTCTTGTTGTTCGTCGGCGTTTATCCAGTCACGTATATCCTCTTCGTTGATTGGTGAGATCAAGTTCAGAATTTTTTTCGGTAGTTTTAAAAATGGAAAATGTAGAACCAAAAAAAAAAAATTCCTAGAAATATTTGATAGCTCGGTTAAAGCGGAAACTCGGATAATCGGGGTTTTACTGTATTTGGATTGACTGGGATGCAGTGTCAAATAAGTAATCCCTAGGACTTCTGTAGAAATGTTCTAAAAAGGTTTCTCTAAATCTCTAACATGAATGATTATATAGTTTCATTAGCTCAACTATTAGAAAATGTTTTACTGTAAGCAATCTTTTGTACTTGCTATTAGATATTGAAATTTATTATTTTCAATAAATAGTTGTTTCGATTTCAATAATTCTATAATGTTTCACTATGTTAATTTTCTCCAAATAATTTTATTTTGTCAATAAGCAATTATTTTACAAAAACTTAAAGAATATAAGTTTAATTTGCTAAAGGATTGTTTCATGATTATCATCTTTCATCAGCAAGAATAAGCTCAAAGATTTGAAATTTCCTTGATCACAACTGCTAACTCCTTAACCAATGAATGGATTTCGTATGATGGCAAACTTAGGATACAAACTAATAAAAATAGCAGCAGATTTCATAACAAGCATTATAGTTTGTCATTCAGCTGATCATGAGTTTGTAATACAAGAAAGAAAAAGTAAATGCTCGAGATTAATAGATACCAAATATCTGTAAACAATACATTTTTCAAATATCAAAGAAGAAATGAAATCATTTCAAGGAAAATAGTCTATCAGATAAAGACAATACTTGATCAACTTAATGAACAAATCTCAAACTTTATCTATCTAGGCTGTGAATTATCTTTTATGATAATATAAATAAAGAATAAGAAGCTTCATTAATTTTAATGAATATAATGGATGATTAGACAAACTAAAAAAAAAAGGAAGCAAAGGAAGACACTCAAAGTGTAAAAGCGAAAAGATGAAAATAGAAATGAGAAAGCAATTAAATATCAAGAGTGAATCAAATTGAAAATGAAAAATGGAAAAATACTGTACTTTAGGATGACTGACAGATTTGCAAAACAATCCTATAATTACAAAAAGGAAAAAAAGAAAACATGCCCAAGAAAACTCAAGAAAAAATGGGCTGAGATTCGAATAGGTATTGCCACATAACCATGAAGAGAGATGATTATGAAAACCATGAGCACCCAAAGGATTTTTTTTCCAGGGAGTGGAAGTAAAAAAAAGTATGTAAAAATTGTATCACATCATGAAATAATGTAAAAATAGCTGTACCTGGCATGCGTTGCAATGCCACTCAAAGAAAGAAAGTGTTTGTGTTTTAATTCTGTTTATTGAAGTGCTTTTGGATACACAATATTTTTCGTTTTTCCATCTGGTGCATACATGAAGGTTTTCCGGACGCGTGAGCAGGCCACATACAGCTGTCCATCTGTGAAGCATGGATTTTCCAAATTTAGTCCACACACTTGTAGCGATTGTCCCTGTGCTTTGTTGATGGTCATTGCAAATGCGAGTAGCTCTGGGAACTGCAAACATTGAAACTGGAAATACACTCATCTGTTGAAACAACTCGCACACCAGATATTGTAAAATGGTTCTACTAATTCAGAAACCTTTGCACAGAACAACTCACCAAAGTTCCATCGCAATCTGATGAATGGTATAGAAACGCATATGGGACAAACAAAGAAACATTCATTTTTATATTTTAAGATCAACATACGTAAACTAGAGTAATAAGTTATAATAAAATTTACCAGCTTTCTACCTTTTAGTCCTCTTGATAGAGAAAAAAATTCAGTGACTTTCATTTAATTTGAAAATTCCAGGATAGGACAAATACCCCCTCTTCTTTGTCTGTATATGCAGGCACCCATTACGATGACCCTTTTCTTATCAGCAAGCAAAGATATAACAGTTTAATTAAAATTTCCAAAGTGAAGACAAAAAGTTATGCGCATGATAAGATCATGATGATATCAAACACTTCCTTCTACATCAACTCTAATATTTCTATACTCTCTGCACCTACTTTGTGATTAAGAAAAGACTTCTGTTTATCAATTTTGGAATTACAGAAAGGAAGCAAAATTGTTGAGTCTTGATAAATAAATGGACTGAATAAGACAATTTATAACATGCCTCAAGCATAAAAAGTTGAAGGTCTTTCAAAAAAATCAAGCTAGAGATAATTAGTATAATTCCAAACTTCATCTGTTAATAAATAGTTTTCTCTTTAACGTATTATGACTACAGATACCCAAAGAAAAACACAAAAATCTTAGTAAATAATTCTTCCTATATACAAGTGACATGTTTTACCTATGGCATAATGTCCAACGTGCTAATGAAATATGTGGAGCCAATTTTTGAAGTAAACTGGCCATCAGCATTGTGATAACCAACTGGACACCAATTAAAGCCTAAAATGTTCAAACATAAATAAAATACATTCAGTATAGATTTCTTAATATATTATCCAAGCATGTGGAGTTTTATAATAATATCCATCTTATTTTCTTTCTTTTTTTTTATTCAGTTTTCTTGTCTTAAATTTTGTTAATTTTGTTTTACAATAGCAATTTTGACTGAAATTATTGTCTTTTTTTTGTTAAAAAATTATTACTTGCTTGATCATAATCAATAACCAATTATTTAAATAACTGATCGAACGACTTTCGTAGTAATTTATGTAATTCACTGATTTAAGCTTCATTTAAAAAAATAATTACAATTAACTGGTTTATTATAAACTTCGAAAAGGAATTTACAAATCACAACATAAAGTAGTTAATTATTTTAAAGGCAGTTCTATAATTTAAATACCTACAAATACATTTGTTCTTTTTATTAAGATAACTTACAATTTTATCTTTATTTATAAATGAATTGTTTGTAGCAAATCGATTCTCAAAAAACAAATTTATAGATAGTACAAGTACAACTTTTTATTTCAACTATCAAAAAGAGATGAAGATTTAATTTATAAATGAATTCTTGGAAGATTATCTTTTATTATTAAGAAAATATTTTTATTTATAAAATCTAGTTCAAAATAGGATGGAATTAACCTGCTATTTATAACTTACGAAGATACTTTCATCATTTTAATTTATTGCAATTAATTTAAAAATATACTGTTATAATAAATCTTACCATTTTGTATTTTAGAAAAAGAAAGTTTAAACTTTAATTATAAATATTAAACTTAAATGCTTCAGCTGAATTCATCACGTGGCGTACAACATATGGCGACAAATTTGGTTCTAATGAAGACCTGGCACGAGATATCACGAAACGAAAACTTTTGCCAAAAAAAGGCTAATTAATTTTTTCCTACCTACTTTAAGCTAATATATTCTTGAAGGATTTGGTTTATTGACAAAAGAACAACTCCATTACATTGCAATTTGTTTTTAAGTTTTACAATAAGGATGTTTAGATAAAATTTTCTTTGGATTCCTGATCAAAAACAAATGGAAAGTCGGCTTGCTTACTCTTTCTTTTTTCTTTATTTATGAGAAGCTGAAGTGTCATTTCGCTGTAAAGAGAATTAGAAATTAAATAATTCATTTTCTTGTGTAGATTAGTTACCGATTTGTTTTCTTATTTTTCTTTGCTTATTTCTCAATGGAGGAAAATATTCAAAAAGAAGTTAAAACATGTCAATCTTATTTAACTTTCAAATTCAAAAAGAGCATTTCAAAGTTAATTGATGATACAGTGGAACCTCGCTATACGTACACAATCCGTTCCAGGAGGCAGTTCGAATAGCGAATCATTTTTTCACATAAGATATAATGTAAATTGGATTAATCCGTTCCAGACCCACAGATGATTGCTTATATAAACCTTTGTAATAATATTTTGAGCCTAAAATACATAAAAACTATGAAAACAATAAATATATAGGCCTGTATTATTATTTCTGTCTTTTTCAGTGTAGACGATATGGTTGATTTCGCCATGACATACTGAGTTGCCAGGTCACAGACACGAGTTCCACTTTCAAACTTCGCAATGAGTTCTTTTTTCAATTCTCACTGCTTTCCTTTTAGGCTTAGTTGATTCAGTAATCTTTTTTAGACTCCTGGCTGCACTATTTTTAATAAAAATAACAATAAAATATCACAAAGTTTCATGAAGTTTGAGTGGATGGTGCGTAGAGTATGGAAGCTAGCACGATACTGAACTGAAGCGACCGCGTGGCGCGGCCAGTACCGAGGTCACGCTGTCCGAATCGCGAGCAAGCGTACGAATGGCGAGTTCAATTTTACTTGAAAAAGTTGTACAAATAACGAGTTGTACGAATAGAGAGGCGGACGAATGGCGGGGTTCCACTGTATAATGATTCTGGCTATTTCTGGTCTTTTTAACAACTTTTGCAAAGTTTAATGATAGAGAGCGAAAGAGGCCATATTGCACCAGATATTAATTAAAAATATGGAAATTGGAGAAACAGGGTAACATATAAGACTGTTCTAGTATGGATAGGGAAGAGCGAAAAAAAATATAACATCGCCGGGATTCGAACCCATCGCCATTCTATTCTGGTCAAGCAGTTTTCTTTCTTTCCCTCTCCATTAGAAATAACAGACTCAAGATAGAAAAGGTCTTATGGGATAATGGCCTTTTCATTTTTCTTTATCTTGTTAGCTTTCATTCGTGTTTACGTTAATTACACCAATCCATATTTGTTTAAATGGCCGTTCCGGCATGGTCAAGCGATCTGCCGTGAAACCGATGTGTCGAAACCTGGGTTCGTATCCCGTCGTCGGTATGGATGTTACTCTTGTGTTTCGTCCGTTGCTGCGGAGTAGCGTGAGCGGCCTCCTATAGCCTATCCTGGACAACGTTTCATTGGCTAAATGCTCACATTTCTCGCCCCTTGTTGAGGTCTATAGTGTAAATACTAAAGGCTCACAGAACGCGGTCTGCCGCGGCAGGCAGGCGATCGTGTTGTAATCACAGTGTTGCATTATCTCGTTCACACAGAACACGGTCCAACTCTGCCCGCTGCCCTTGACCCTTGACCGCGATGACAGGCGATCTGGTTGTACAGAATTACAGATTTTAGCGTGACCGCCTTCCAACAATGACTGATCAAATAGAAATTTTGATAGAAAATGTGCATAAATACAAATATTTGTTTGATACTTCACATGAACATTATAAAAATGTTTTAAAAAAGGAGAAAAGCAATTAATTATGTAATTAATTTAATTATAAACAAGAAATTAAAATTACAGTTATGTTTTTTTTTTTTTTAAAAAAGAGGTAATTCTGTTTTCTGGATGGTATGTTTTTAATATAAAATTAAAGAAATTTAGAAATGTTATTATTTAATAAAACTAGAATTAATATTTTTTGATTTTAGAAATTTTTATTTTTCTTTTTGAAAAAAGAAAAGAAGTAATTCTATTTAGTTGAATTGTAATGTTATTGCAGAAATGTAGAAATATTATTGAGTATAACCAAAGATGATATTTCTTAATTAATTATTTAATATTGAATACTGTAAATATAGATGTTCAAAAAATTAGAATAGTATAAGTAATAACATTAAAAAAAAACAGTTAAAATTATAATTAATCTTATAAAAATATTTATGTTATAATATTTACATTAATATTGGTATATACATTAATGTACAGTACAGTAATATACAGTAGATTAGCATATTTATTAAATAACAATGTATGTATGATAATATAACAAATTATTTTAACATGTATATTATCTGTAATAACTCTAGGCTGGGGATAGTCATTGGACTGTACCCAGGAGCTTCGGGATGTCAGCAACCTGGCGGGTCCACGGGTGGTGGATAGTGGAAATCTTCGTCTCCGCTGGGTCCGAGGACACTGTGTGAGGCGAAGCAGTGCTCTGCACCCCGAACCAGACTCCCCCCCCAATCTAAGGTGTTAAGCGGACTGTGCCGATGGATGGATAGCACTGGGGTTATAGTGTCTTTAACGGTGCCTCTAGGAAACCAGGCCGAATCCTGGAGTAAATAAAAAAATGGCCTTCCCAGCGCATGGGGGCTCTCCGCAGGGTGACTGCTTTTCCCCCGTAACAATGGAGGGCTCTGAAGAAGAGACCTCCAAAGATATCCCTAACTAGCTAGCTTCCATGAAACTTCAGAGGAGGGACGGTATATACCGAAACCTCCAGTGAAAAAAAAAAAATGGAATGGATCAGGTAACTCCTGAACACATTCCATGTTTCAGTTCAGCTTTAGCTAGGAACAGACAGGAGATCTTTTGGTAGGTTTTGCCTCACCATTGAAAACATCTCCACTTTCTATTAAGGTCATTTTATTTTTCTGTAAAATTACGGGACTCTTTATGACCACAGAAACTCAACTTTATGTTGAAGAATAATCATTGATGTTATCAATGTTTTATGAGGGGATACAATGGACCCAAGACATTGTACTCTTAATAGACATCGACATATACTTGGAATTTCCCAAAGTAATGTATGT
>JAFIDM010090590.1:21998-33789 GCA_023159025.1 Thereuonema tuberculata
CAAAGGGTTATTGGCCGTAATAATGGAGTAATATAATTAAACACACAGGAGATCTCTGGCAGGATTCGTTTTACCATTGATAACATCTCCACGCTGTATATTAAGGTCATCTTGCTATACTGTAAATCCACAGGACTCTTCATGACCACAGAAACTCAACTTTACGTTGAAGAATAATCATTGATTTAAAACAATGTTATATGAGGGTACACAATGGACCCTTGCATGAGGTCTGAGTGGTTAACGGCTGTTAGCCGACCCTCTTATATCCTTATCCTTATCTGTAATAACTTAAAATCGATATATTAAGTTATATATCGATAACTTTACAGTCAGATCACTTTAATAGTGGATCTAGTAGGACTGAAATTGCAAACTTATTAAAATTAAAATAAAATAAAATAAAATAAAATAAAGTTTTTGTACATAAACATTACATTTATGTGTTGTATTATGTTCCGTTGTTTATTCTGTGAAAGTAATCGGTAAAACGTTCGCGAATTTAGTTGCAACATTGGGCGATCTTCAATTTGTTCAGACTGGACCGCTCACACAAGATATCGCGATCCTATGTGCCCCCCCGATACCGCAGACCGCCGCGATGACCGCTGGATCGCTGCCCGCCGCGGCAGACCGCGTTCTGTGTGCCAAGCCTTAAGAGCCCGAGCATTGGCGAAAAAAAAAATAAGAGCTTAAATGACATTTGAAAACATATGTAATATTTTTATCTTCAGTTATAAAAGTCTTCTTGATTATAGAAGAAAGAAAGAAAGTCATCTTCCTGACTTCGGATTCTCTAATTGAGACATGGTGTTATGAAGATGAATGAAACATTCATGAATAGTATTTACAAAAACGTCTCAGCTGGTATGACGTAAAAAAGGAGAATTATTGAATCATGTATTGAATTATTTCCCGTAAGGGGTTCCCGTACCCCTTAATTGGTAGTCATATTTTAAGAAAATATTTACACATTAAGTGTCCAATGCGTCTGTGTGTTCGCTATAATGCTGTAGACACAAATTCATTCGCCGCCAAGTCCTACTTGACATTTTTTGGAGCATGTCCGGTGTGATGGTTCGAAATGGGTCCTCAACTGTATTATGCAATTCTTCATTTGTAGCAGAATGACGTTCAGACACGTCGCCTTAATGATTCCCCACAATGAGTTGTCAGGCGTCGTGACTTCATGGTGGCCATTTCAATGGAGCATGCGATGCTCGAGTACAGCGACCAATCCATCGTCATGGAAAATGTTCATGAAGAAACTCCGCATAGTAAGAGCGAAGTGAGCAGGTGCCCCCATCCTGTTGTAACCATATGCGTTCCATGATACCAGCGTCTTCAAGCTGTGGGATTAACCATGTTTGTAACATTTGTAAATACAAGAATTGAAATAGCATTCAATACTAAATATTTAGATTTATTACTACACAGGGTGGACCAATTAAATTGTTACAGCTAAATATTTCCGAAACGGTACGAGATAGAAAACAAATGTTTCAAGCAACTCCATTTATTTTCGAGGGGGACAGTTGATGGTGTTAGTTTTAATTGGAACAGTTCATTGCTGACGCGGGGGTGGACGGTAACTTCACAATTTTCAATGGAAAGGGTGGTGAAGTAATATATCATTGGAAAGCCTATAAAAATTCATGTTGAATGGCAATGTGGTTTTTGAAATTCCGACAAGTAGATCATGATATATAGCTAATTGAAAGTCCAGAATGTTGTAATGAAAGACGTAATTGACAAATGGTGGACTCGTGGAATCAGACGAATATTACTACCTTCTCTGCAACAATAGCACTATTCCGCGTGCTGGAATGAAAAGTGCGTCCGCATTGTTGCGTCGTTCAGTGGCAGTGACAGAACAGTCCTTGCAATCGATGTGTTAACAACATGCAACGTCATACTGTGGACGAGAAAATTGAAATGATCTACCTGTACGGGGAAGCGAGACGCAATTTACAACAGGCAAGGAATCTGTACGCCGAAAAGTTTCCCAACAGAAGAACCCCTTCCAAGATGTCGTTTTCTCGAATTATAAAGCAGTTTTCCGAAGCCAAAGAAACATGCTCGCAAAAGAACAGCCACTATCGAAGATCACGAAATTGTGGTGTTGGCTGCAGTGCATAACGATCCCCATGTGAGTAGTCGAACATTGGCTGACGATGCGGGGATGTCAAAAAGTAGTATTTTACGAATATTGAAACGATATCACTTTCACCCATATCATATCTCATTACATCAAGCACTACATGGGAATGATTTCATGCACAGGATGACATTCTGTCGATGGGCTCAGGACAAACTGCAACATAATAACAACTTTTTCCTGACTGTACTATTTTCAGATGAATCGTCTTTCTCCAATTACGGCGAAGTCAATCGACATAACATGCATTATTGGGCTGTCGAAAATCCGCATTGGTTGCGGGAAGTGGAGCATCAACGCCGTTGGTCTGTGAATGTATGGTGTGGCATTTTGGCTGATAGGATAATTGGACCTTATTTTTTTGATGACCATTTAACAGGACGAATGTACACACAGTTTTTGGTTGAGGAGTTACCCTTACTATTGGAAGACGTGCCATTACAGGAACGACGGACAATGTGGTTTCAGCATGATGGCTGCCCTGCGCATTATACCCGTACGACTCGTGAAGTGTTGAATCAACAGTATCATGGCCGTTGGATAGGGCGTGGAGGCCCAATACATTGGCCTGCGCGATCTCCAGACCTTACATTGGCAGATATTTTTTTGTGGGGTTACCTCAAACAGAAAGTTTATATTGATAAACCAACGACTCCAGACAATATGAAGGAGCGGATACGCAATGCCTGTGCAAATATTGATAGCATATGCTTTTACGTACTCAGCAATCGTTTCTGCCAAGGCTTGCAAAGTGCATTGAAGTAGACGGACATCACTTTGAGCATTTATTACGATAACCTTCATGTGGTTTTTGGATGTTTGAAGATAAATGTAGTTTGCAGACGTATGATTACTGATTGTCGTCCTCTGTATTACTGTTGTTACTGTTCAAACCTCTCTGCAAGGTTACAATAAAGTATATAGTTGTTGATATGACAGTTGTTTATTTCGTTGCAAAGTACATCACCAACCACTGACACTGCCAATGTTACATTTATGATAGGTGACATGACCGTTCCATCATCCTGTGTAACGTTCCCTCCCTGTCCCCACCAGTAACAGACACACCACAATCACTGTGTTGTCCCATTTCACGTGTAATACCTGTTGCTGGACACCTGTTCATCGAACACTGCCCCTACAGGCATGTACAGTATGTCACCATAGCAACATGTACATGGTCCACCCATCCATGGATAATTACGAGTATCGTTAAATTACAACCGACGTCACGTCGCCCTATCCACCATTCTGGAATTTCAATTGACAATATCTCACGTTCTATTTGTCGGAATTTCAAACACCAAATTGCCATTCAACATGAATTTTTATAGGCTTTCCAATGATATATTACTTCACCACCCTTTCCATTGAAAATTGTGAAGTTACCGTCCACCCCCGGGTCAGCAATGAACTGTTCCAATTAAAACTAACACCATCAACTGTCCCCCTCGAAAATAAATGGAGTTGCTTTAAACATTTGTTTTCTATCACGTACCGTTTCGGAAATATTTAGCTGTAACAATTTAATTGGTCCCCCCTGTATAATAGGGGGTACGGGAATTTGCTTATCCCACTGTGTAGTGCGCGCATAAAACAATTCTGAATCAACTGAATAAATATCTCATATTGGCTGTAGAGGTACCTAAATGCAATTGGCAATCTTTCCAATTTGGAATCGACAAAAATCAAAATGGGTAAAACATCGTTGAAAATTGGGGATATCTCAAGAAATAAAAAATCGTATGAAATCAAAGAAATAAAAATGTAGATGTATGTGATATTTATCAAAATGCTATCCAATGACACGTGAATTAATCCCCCACCCCCTCGCTGCCAGAGTTAGAGAGGCAATTACTTCTTAACTTGTAATGGGAAAATCCCATTCTCAATGTTGTATTCCTCCGACAAAACAAAAAGGGGACTGCTCTATCATAAAAGGCAGTGCAGTGCGATCAGCCCTCACTTATCTTTCAGAATTAGAACTGAAAGCATCTCTAAAACTTTCATTGTATGTGAGTAGGTTTTATTGCCTGCACATCTACCCTTCATTTCTACAGTAGAACAGAATTGCAAGTGGACAATGAATCGTGCAACCGTAGAAGAAAAAATTGAAATGATTCTGATTTATAGTGAATGTAGGAGAAATGTTGACGATTCTGTTGCCTTGTATGCTGAGCGGTTTCCAGATAATGTTCGCTCTTGTTCTTTTTTTTTTACAAAATTATAGGGGTGGGTCGAGTACTTTAGATTTCGAGTATCTGTCGAGTATTTTTTAATACTCGAAGCTCGAGCGAGTAGTGGAGACTACTCGAAAACGCGAGTCGAGTAATTAAAAAGTGTTGAAAATGCCGATCGTATTATTTTACAAAAAATGTGTTTGACAAATTAGAAACATACTTGAGTGTGTGTTGTTTTATTTAATCCTCATTCTTTTAAATGAATACTGATTTAAAATTCGTATAATCATGCAATAAGTAGAATAATTAATTCAACAGTTATCTATATTTTGTTCCCGAACATCGTGGTCGGAGCAAACAGGACAGAAACAGCATCGCAGACGACGCGTAGTAATCTTTATCGTATCAGTATCGGTAAAAAAAGTTCCTCTTAACGTTGGCAAAAATAAATATGTCCCGATTCTTAACATTACAAAAATTCCAGCATATTCAACAATGAGTTTGATATCCTTTGTGTATTGATAAAACATTACGATATTACCGAAGTGGGTGTGAATCGATACTAAATAAGAGACACTTTCTTTCGACCACGCATTCACATTGCCACAGCCAAAGTCCAAACTTTAATCCATTCCAGTTAGTTTTCTCCAGAAATACGAAATCAATTAACACAACAGTGCTGCAAGTGGTCATAGTATCAGCTGATTCCTTTTGAATACATCGCGCTGTACTTGCCAGACTGGGTTAGTGTAACAGCCAGCCACCAGGATCGCTAGCGTCTCTCGGGAGACATTTATTGAGTTATAATTTACATGTTGCAATTGTAGTTTATTAGGGTACATTACTTACTTGATTAATTCTAAATGTAATTACCTGACACTATTTCATTTACACTTGACCCTTTTTTTACTATATTTGTTTCTTGAAAGTATAGTCATTTCAGATATTATAGTTTGGTCACAAAATTGGAAAAACTTATTTATTTACACAATTTAACATTAAAAGTAAAGTAAAAGAAAATGATTGTAAACTAATATCTTAGAGATAAGGAACATTGTTTGTTTCAAATTTTATAATAAAAACTATTGGAAACTAAGTCTTTTACTTATAATCCGTGCTACTCAACTCGACTCGACTCGACTCGAATCAAAATATCACTACTCGCCCACCCCTACAAAACTGTGAATGCATTTATCTCTGATGGCAGCATACAAACCAAGAAAAGGAAACGAAGAACAACTGTTACAGGAGAAGCTAATGAAATAGCTGTACTAGCAGCTGTTCACCAAAATCCACAGATAAGCACTCGGCAAATACAAAGGAATTCCAGAATGTCCCTAGGTAGAATTGTCAAGATATTGCATCATTGTAGATATCATACATATCACATTTCACTGCATCAAGAACTTCATGGTGAAGACTTTCATAATCGAGTAGTATTTGTGAATGGGCTCTTCAATAACTGCAAAGTAATCCCAATTTCTTTGCTAATGTACTATTTTCAGATGAGGCTACATTCGCAAACCATGGTAGCATTAATCGGCATAACATGCATTACTGGAGTGTAGAAAATCCCACTGGTTACGACAAGTTGAACATCAACGTCCTTCGTCAGTTAACATTTATTGTGGAATCATAGGGAACAAACTCATTGGTCCTTATTTTATTGAAGGTACTTTGAATGGAATCAGATATCGAAATATTTTGGAACAGGAACTATCCATACTACTTGAGGATGCTGCCTTGGACGTTCGACAAAGTATGTGGTTTCAGCATGACGGTTGCCCAGCGCATTACTCACGTCATGCACGGGAAGTATTAGACCGTGATTACAATGGTCGGTGGATTGGCAGAGGTGCCCCTATTAATTGGCCTGCTAGATCGCCTGATTTGACATCGCCCGATTTCTTTCTGTGGGATTATCTAAAAGATAAGGTTTATCAACAAGTACCAACAGACCGTGAAAACATGGTAGAACGCATAACAAACGCCTGCAGATATGCTTCTGTCCTGTGTACAGTCATTTGAAGACAGGATCAATAAGTGTATTGAAGTTTAAGGTCGTATTTTTGAACACTTACTGTAATTGGACAAAACACTCCGATATGTGAGACAAGAATAAGAAGAGACACAACGGAATACATTACGAGTTATGAAATAATTGCCTCTCCCACTCTCGCAGCGTGGGGGTGGGGGATTAATTCACGTGTCATTGGATAGCGTTTTGATAAATATCACATACGTCTACATTTTCATTTCTCTGATTTCATACGATTGTTTATTTCTTGAGATATCCCCAATTTTCAACGATGTTTTACCCATTTTGATTTTTGTCGATTACTGCACCATCTGCAAGCAACCCCGACATACAGTACATCAAATCAATGTGAAATTTTCTGGAGAATTCGAATTTGCAGTAAAAAATGGGGGTTCCTATTTACGTTTTTCTTCCCAACCCCTCACCTCATAGGGGGTGGGGGTGGGGGGTCGAGTTTGGTATCATTGAATATCCCCTCAGAGACGAAAAAATCTTAATTATAAAGTTTTTTGATCCGTTTTGTAGTTTTCAGGATATTTCAATGTCTTCGTATAAAATGAACATCCTGTATATATATGTAAAAAAATAATATTTATATATAAATATATAAATATTTGGTTAAAGATTATTGAAAAGGATTTTTGATATTTATGTTTATAAAAATACTTTTATAAATATTCTAGCAATTTTCATGAAGATTCTGTTGTGAATTTTCACACAGGAATATTCAGTCATTTTATTTTACAAAACAAACTGATAGGCGCTTATATCTCAGTTCTCTGACTCTTCTTTATTAAACATGCGCACAATATGATTCAAGTTCCTTGTTTTTCCAAATAGCCTACATCCCCAGATTAAAACTTTATCAGTGGGCATTTTAGGGTTTAAACTCATAATCATAATTGAATCATAATTCTCCTTTTTTACGTCACACCAGCTGTGATGTTTTTGTAAATAATAATTTGTTGAAACTTTTTTGCATTGAGAAAATATGTTTTAATCTAGTCACTATTATTATTATTATTTTCAATGGCTGTCACAGTTTTCAATGTAGGGCCTACTTATTTTTTTTAATGTATCCCAATGTAGCCTAGCTAAGTTACAGTATCAGAATGAAGCAGTAGTCATTCTAGATTATACGCATGTAATTATTAATTTATATAGCACATTCGATGATAAGGTATGATTTTTTTATATTTTATAACTGATCTAAAATATATAAACTAAGTAAATCTCTTATTTATAGAAGTCCATGGCTTAGTGGTTAGATTCCCCGACTACTGCCGAGATATCCCAGGTTCTAATCCCGTATTATTTTTTTTTTAAATAAATTACTATCCAAATCATTTCTGGGTATTTTATTAGGAAATTTTCTTTCTAATGTGTTTTAATCTAACCACAATTATTGCTAGAAATAAAAAATAAAAATCAGCACTGTGTATGTTCTACACTGAAGCTTGTAAGCTGTCCTTCTATCACGTTTTTGGTAATATCTCGGAAACCAGTATAGATAAGAAAAACATTCACATGACGAGCGCACTCCCGCAACAGTAATACGAATCTAATGATGCATCAACCATAACTGTAAGTGCTATAGTTCTGGCTCTAGATGTAGATTACGATGTTTTGAACTAATTTGCAAAATTTCACTCAAAAATAAGCAACAGAGCTTGAGATATCAGCTGCAAAAATTTTACAATTTAACATTTTTGGGAATATTTCTGAAACCATTTGAGAAATCAAAAAAATGCATATGACGATAGTACTCCGCGACAACAAGACATCCTCAACGAGGATGTATCAATCGTAGTTCTAGGTGCTGTATAGTTTTGGGTGTAGGTCTGGTCGACTATAAAGGGTACAACAATACCAAATTTTAACAGTGGCAAAATTTGTATGATTTTCGTTTTGGCTTGTCCGATTTTAATTATTTTTGATACAGTTGTAGATTATGATTTGAACTAGTTTGCAAAATTTCACTCAAAAATATGCAACAGGGCCCGAGATATCGGCTTCCAAAATTAAAAATTTAACATGGCAAAACTAAATTATAAAAATCATAATTGAAGTTTTCTGACCCACCTCTATTTCCTAAATAGTATTTAGTAAATATATATAATTCAGTAATATGTATGAATTTAATAAACCTGTAGATTAACACAGAATTTAATTACAATAAATATTATTATTTGTAAAATTTGTAAGGAAGAGACTAGTGAAGTGCTTTGTGTGGAGTGTGGCATTGTATGGGGCAGAAACATAGACATTACGACGCAGTGAAGAGAAACGACTAGAAGCATTTGAAATGTGGATATGGAGAAGAATGGAGCATGTGAAATGGACAGACAAAAGAAGAAATGAAGCTGTGCTAGAAAGAGTGGGTGAAGAAAGAATAATGCTGAAACTGATCATGAAGAGAAAAAGAAACTGGTTGCGTCACTGGCTGAGAAGAAACTCCCTAATGAAGGATGCACTGGAAGGAATGGTGAACGGTAAAAAAGTTCGAGGCAGAAGATTTCGGATGATCGACAACATTATGGTAAATGGATCTTATGTGGAGACGAAGAGGAAGGCAGAAAATAGGAAAGATTGGAGAATGCTGGGTTTGCAGTGAAGGACCTGCCCTTGGCAGAGAACTATGAATGAATGAATGTAAAACTTTATTATTATATAGTAACATAGATCGAAATTTTTCTATTGTATAATTTTACTTTTTCTTATAAATCAAAAATTAAACATAGACACATTTCTTGTGTTAATTAAAATTAGAAATATCTGAGGCTACCCTTCTGGATTTAGTAAAACTAACAGAAAAGAAACGATAAAAAAAACATCAACAATTCATTAACAGTATTCCATGTTGAAGAGAGGTTGATATGGATTACAACAGAACAAAGAATAAATAAAGCATTTATATATAAGTTATAAAGGGTGATTCAAAATTCCCTATACACACTTTAAAGATAGGTCAGGAATACAAAAACAAGCCGTGTTCATAGTGGAACGTATGTCCGCAAACGTCACCCGAATGTGCTAAAGGTCGCTGAGGTTCAGAAATAAAAGACAACATGTTTATTAGCCCCATTTTTACAATACGACAGTCAGGTGTACATTTACAGGTTCACAATAGGTACTCAAAGTTTCTCCACTAACATGGAAGGAGCACAACGTTGATGCATGGATTGCCTAACATGTGCAAAAATGCGAGGCCTCTCGCCGACACATTCAGCTGCCACAGCTACTCTTGCGACGAGGTCAGCATCAGATGCAATGGGGGTCTCGTAGATGATGCCTTTGAGCTAGCCCCAGAGGAAGAAATCAATGCAGGACAACTCACACGGCCCTACAAATATGCTGCCAAACAGTGCCCTCTAGAACATTCGGGTGGCATTTGTGGACGTACGTTCCACTATGAATACGGTTTGTTTTTGTATTCCTGACCTACCTTCAAAGTTTGTAAAGGGAATTTTGAATCTTACTGTATATTTACGTATATCATTAGATGGTAGAAAGTATGGATTTCTTTATTTTTTTTTTAAGAAACCAACAGTTGCTTTTATTTATTTTTCTTAATTTGGCCAGATGGATTAACTTCCTTTAGATCTAATTTAAAACGAATATTGACTGCCCTTCAGAGCTTCTTTTCTACGAATGATTTGAGAAGTTTTTACATCTTGTGATGCTCACCTTATTGTAGGCCACTGATGTAATGCTTTAACCTTTAACCTATACAGATAGTGCTGAAAGTAGAGGAAAAAATGAGCAGTACTTCCAGAATTATCTTAAGAAAACGAGGTCTTTGTTTTAACAATCATATTTTTGCTACAACGCACTATTTCGGAGACATAATTATGGTTGAACATACACTTAGACAAGTGAGATAATAAAGAAAAGAGTAATTTTTCCTGCTCTGTTTTTTTGAAGATGAACATTTCTTTTTAAATTTCTTTTTTTTTTTTTTTATTGTTTTGCTACTACGCATGTTTTGAAGTAATTGTGTTGACTCTTAATTATTACAATATTTCAGTCTGATCTCTTGCCGACCTTCCATCACTTGTCAGACATAATCTACTACAAATCCCTGAAATTGAATTTGAATTTAAACAACAATACATAATTTTCACAATTATAATCACATTCAATACTTCTTAATTATTTTCAATAAAATACAATATGTTACCTCCCAAATTTAGTTAAATTTAGATAAAATTTTAAAACTCTGCTTAAATAAACAAACCGAATAATCATTTAACTTAATTCCCTTAGCCCTATTAATACGTTGGAAGCTATTGATAATTAATGCTTCAAAAATAAAGCTTTCTTTTTCGCTCCTAATCTTATAAAAAATTTCAGCAATGGTCTGGATTATGTTGCTCATCTAAGCAGTGATCGGCCCTTGAAAATTAAACCAAAATTTAACTAATAAATTGTAACATATTACCCTAAATAATTTGGGAGAATAATGTATGTTGTATTGTGTTGAAAATAATTAAGAAGTATTGAATGTGATTACTTTTGTGAGATGTTATGTATTATTGCTTAACTTCAAATTAAATTTCATGGATTTATAGTAGATTACGCCTGAAGAAGGTCCGACAAGAGATCCCACTGAAATATTGTAATTATTAAGTAAAGAAGAAGTAAAGGATTTATAATGTTCTATATGTGTGAGTTTTTTTTTTTTTTTTTTTTTTAAGGACAGGGGAAATGCATTTACGCATACCAAGGAATTGGTAATGTGAGACTCAGTCATAAAAGACTACTACTCACTAAAACCCTACGTCCGACTTCCAAAACACCCTACACGGAACCACCGTCAGGTACTACATCGCGTAGGGCAGAATGACTAAAAGTCCGACTCAGGTATCATTTCGCAACTGATCAAGTCTGATTTTCTCAGCCATACGAAGTTTCCGTATAATAGTAGCAGCATAGTCAGCCACTGCCATCCAATTAGCCTGGGCGATAGTCATCAAGCCAACGATGTTCTCTGGAGTCACACGCTGTCGAAGGAATTTCTTCAGCTCATTTCTATCTTCATGGAAGCGTGGGCAGACAAAGAAGACATGCTCCACATCCTCGTCCAAGAACTGGCAAGTCGGACATGATGCACTGTGACAATTCCGAAGCGCCTCTGGTACGCTAGAAAACAACCATGGCCACTTAATAGCTGAGTCAGGTAGTGATCCATCTCCCCATGCTTTCTTTCCATCCATGTTGCAATATTAGGTATAAGATTATGAGTCCATCTTCCACTGGTCGATGAATCCCATCGTCTCTGCCATCTTTCCGTTGTCTTGCTTTTCACGGCCTTCCTGATCTTGGGTCGGTGAGCGTCACGACGTTCCCGAATACCACTGCATATCGCGCTTCTCTCACTTGCTAAGAGATCGATAGGCGGCATCCCTGCTATGA
>JAFIDM010090591.1:0-46077 GCA_023159025.1 Thereuonema tuberculata
TTTCCAGTCGTAGAAAAAGACACTTTTGTGTTTCCAGTCGTAGAAAAAGGTACATTAACATTTCCAGTCGTAGAAAAAGAAACTTTTGTGTTTCCAGTCGTGGAAAAAGGTACATTAACATTTCCAGTTGTAAAAAAAGGGACTTTCGCAGTTGCAGTCGCAGGTGAATTCACAGAAGCAGTTACAGAAGAAACAGAACTTGTTTCAGTCGACCGGGAAGGAGGAAGGGATATTGAAACAGGAATCCATACTTTGGTAGCAGTCTTTGGAAACGATGACATGTTTCTGGCTGTAGGCACTAATGGCGTGGCAGTTGTTGAAGGGATAGTGTTATTGGAACGCTCTGTTGACGCATGCGACAAAGTAACTAAGAGACCTTTGGTTTTCTCCGTGACGATAGTGCTCAGTAACTGTAAGATAAAACAATAAACATACTTATTTAATATAAAGAAACATAAAATTTAAAATACTAAACCTAATAAAAATTATAAAGCCAGGAGTAGAATTAATTCAAGTTATTAATTCACATTTAAACAAAATAACAACTTGTAGTTCAAAAACAGTGAAACATGCAATTAAAACAGGAAAAGAGGATAAATATAAATGTTAAAAATCGTAATTTAGTAAATAAGCTAACTTTGTTTCTATTTTTTTTTAATATTTAGTAATTAAATTATTAAGATGCTATTTAGTCTTTAATATTGATAATTAGGATGGATCGGATGCCTTGTCTATCCAGTCAAATTTTCAATATCGAGGGCCGGGATCATGATGAATTTGGGATCATGATGAATTTGGGATCATGATGAATTTGGGATCATGATGAATTTGGGATCATGATGAATTGATGAATAATTAGATTTAACATTTAGTTTTTGGGACTTGAAAAAATAAGACTGCAGCTTTTTTAATTGATGGTGTGAATGTTCTGTCTTTTTCTCAGATGGCTCATAAATAGATTTTCTTTACTGTGAGTAGAGATAAGGTTAGCGATGAAATGTACATTTTAAAAAAGAGGGTAGAAACCGTGGTTACTTAAGCATCAGTATATGAATTGTAGCTAAAAGTAAACAACACGGTCGTTTAAATCCCACTGATAAATAAGCCTGCTCAGCCAGACACTTAACCAACACATTTTAGAATCCGATACTTTGCGTTGATGTTTCAATGAAGATACAATAATACTTTCGTGGAAGCTTACACGGAAGTGAAATAATAAATGAATGAAAGAAATTACTGAAACAATGAATACTTATTGAAACATTGCGAAAAAAAAATCTGATAAGTTAAATATAGTTTTATTGTATATTTTTTTTAATATTACTATTCCCCGAAAAAAAAAAAGAAGCTACTCCATTAAGCTTGATTATTTCAAATCGGGTCAAAAGATAATTTGAACGACGATGACAATGACTCAGATATAGTCCAAATGGCATTATGAAGGAGTTACACACTTGAGGAACATGTTTTGTATTTGAAAGTTAGGGATAATCAAAAGACTTATATGCAGAAACTGCTTCAATTATTAATATTCAGTGGAGATTTATTATTTTTTTCACTTCAGAAGGGAAGAAATAGCAAATTTGCTTTGGAGCCAACAGAAGATTAGAGCGATGTTGTATTTCGCAATCTACGCATACCCCATTTCAAAAATGAATAAGATCATCATCATACTGATTGAGTTATTTTACCAGAATTAACCTGAAGATGCAAGTATTACCTGTTCAGTTTCGTTGTGTTCGTTCAGGAGTTGCTCTAGGCTCTGGGCCTGAACTGAGTCTTTGTGATTTGCGACGACTTCAATAGGTGTTGACACTGAAATCGTTTCCGCTGTTGTTTTTGCTGCTTGAGTTGATTTTTGTGCTGTCACGTGACCATGTATGACCGGTTTAAAAAGAAACGAAACAGAAGTAGAAGAGTTGCGAACTTTCGGTGGAGAACGGGGTGGCGCCAGGTCATCCTCAAACCTTCAAACAAAATCGAAGAAAGCATTAACTTAAATTTGATTAACAACATTAATTTAAAACTATTTTCATGCAATGACATGGAGGAAAGAATCCGGGAGACAGAGACAGTAACACAGAGCATTTAAGAATATTAAAGTAAAAGTCAACTAACAAAAGTAAGTCCTAAAAATTTGTATCCTAACATACTTCTACTATTTAACAGTAATTAAATATAAAACACCTTTAACTTCATTACAATATTTCAATCGGCATAAATATTGCCGATCTTCTTCAGGTGAAATGTATTTCTACATCTTCCCAAATTCAAAATCACAAACAATAGCATAGAATACAATACTTAATAAATATCACAATAGGGCATGAAAGAATGCAATACATGGTGCACAGCCTACGCCTTACATGATTTCTGTATTTTGTTTGAACAAATCCATCAAACGATGATTAATATTCATCACTCTATCTTTGTTTATGCATTTAAAACTTCTAAAAATCATTACTTCAACTATAGATTGTTCATTACTCTCTTTGATTCTGTATAAAATTTCCGTTTTAGATCCGGATTATGTTTAGTTTCTAGGCAAGAATCCACCCAATCTAATGTACAGTAAAACCTCTCAAATCCGGCCCTCGGTAATCCGGCTTGGTCCTGAGTAACTTTTTTTTTTTAATAACTAAATTCGTTTCCCTATTTGGTTTCCCTATTTTTGTTTCCTATTTTGTTTCCTCGTATTCATTATGAGTGAAAAAAGAAAGAAAAACTTTGTAACTATGGGACAAAAGCTTAATGCGTTAAGGAGATTGGATGCAGGGGAATCTGCAAAGCAAATATCATTAGAGCTTGGTGTCGTAAAAAGCACATTTGTATTGTTTTTAATAAATATTTGACTGCAAAATTATGAAAATGGGGTTAAATTAATTAAACCTTGCATCGTGTCTTCACAAAAAAGGGGCTATTGAGTTATTTTAAGAACACACCTTTTCTGTAATCCGGCCTACTGGGCGCCACATTAGACCGGATTTGAGAGGTTTTACTGTATGTCAACTGTTATATAAACAAACATTACAATCCCAACACCTATACACTACACCCATAGAATTTAGTTTTTCATTCTCTGTGCTCTCCTTATTAACTTTGTGAATTAGCTCCTGCCATTAACATATAAATTTTGACATCAGTCAAACGACAGATATTTACTAAACTGTGTACTATTTACAAAATTTGTTGCTCAACTTTTTTTTAAAAAATTTGTATCTTTTTTTCCCACAATTTCTCATTCTTAGTATCATTAGTTATCCTTCTCATAAGTTTAGTTCTTAATAATTTCTTTCTTAATTCTTATGTCAACACCAGAATTAAAATTTAACATATGGTTACTCTTTTTATTCATATTCATTACAACTTTCTTTGTTATGTAGCATGTGATCTAAATATTCAATTTTATTTTCTATTTTTTTTCACTAGTAAATTTGATATGATTATCTATAGAATTAGTATTATTCATAGAATAGTTTTCCAATTATGTGTCTGTATCCTTCTGTGTGTAATGCAACAGATCAGAAAGCTGCCCGGCAAGTCTCACATTTACTACAGTAGTGTCGGGTGATCCACATGATGAATGGATATATCCATCAGTTTCTTCATACACTCAGATTTTCCGGCATGCCACCTTATTAGCTGAGCCTGAAGAAAGTATGAATTGTGCTGTTCCTTCCTAATTTCATTCCAAAGAAAGGACTCTATAATGGTACACGATTGGTCGTTAAGGGATGCCATCGCAATTTAATCACAGAGATGTTCTTTCGGAAAGCAACAGAGGTGATATCGTCACTACTCCCAGGATCGATTTTCAACCGAGTGATATAAATTTGACACCCAAGTTGAAGCGCCATCAGTTCCCAGTAATGCCCGCATCAACCATATCAATAAATAATTGATTTATGTTCCTATCAATGCAATCATTTTAATTTTCTGTCATCATATAACTACAACGGGCAACTACTCTAGTGTTCATAGAATATTCCGAATTGCCTTCTCGAACCTCTCCATATGATCAAAATGGCATACATACGATACGTGAAATAGATAAATTTCTGAAATCGTTATATTTATCTATTTTAATCGAAATATATAATGAAAATCTTGAATAAATAAATAAGTTATATAGAATTTTGTGAACCTTTTTTGCTACTGACTGATGATCAGTGGCAAAAAAAGGTTCATAGTAGTTACATATATCGAGGTAAGCGAAATATCATTGGAAAAAATCTCGGAATGTATTTTGCATGGTTTTTAAGTTTTCAAAAAAAAATCTGAACCGAAATATCCGTAAAAGAAATTGTAAGGAAACTTTGTTGTAATCCTGCAGTGAACCATTTATAAACCTCAATGTAAATGCGCTTTCGTGGAAAAAGTTTCGTATGTGGCCTGTTTTCTTATCTACCTGTTAGTTATGATTTTTCATGAATTTAAGTACTTCTATGAATTGCTCAGTAAGGGAAAAGTTATATTTCTAGGAGATATGATTCTAGGAGGAAAATTTCCTGATAGAAAGCAGAATTGTTGTTTGCTATCAGTCGAATTGGGAGTTTCGTGGATAAAGTGTTGTCCATAATATTTTTGTTTCTTGTTTCTCAGTTTCTTTGCTTCATTTTCTATGAAACTTACTATACTGAAAAACCTCAAGTTTCAGGTTCGACAATGTTAAATTTTTATACGTAGAGAAGATCACTACAAATATTTATTTATTCAACCAATAAACCAAAAAAGCACCAAAGTAAAAAAAAAAAGCAACCTTACTTTGGTGCCTTTTGGTTTGTTGATTAATTTACAACAGGTATAATTTCTTTGTAATTTATTTATTCAATTCAATTGTTGATAAACGATTTAAAATAGTACTAACATATGAATGATTTTAATGAGAGCATTCGGTAGGAAATCGTATGGATTATTTAACACTAAAGTAGAACAAAACTTGAAATTGAAAAAAGGAAATTCTTAAGAAAAAAATTAATAGAAATATAAGAGGCAGAATTAGTGAAAGGTTAAAAATAAAAATAACGACAGAAAAAAAAAGTTATTATTATTGAAGACGAAAAAAAATATTTAGAAACATCTTATGTACCATAATATCAGGTGATGTTGAATTTATGATTGCTCTTCTGGATTTCAATGATAAAAGCATATGTGAATGAATGTATAAGATTAGAAATGTTCTTATTGACTAAATAAAGTTCAAGCAGTGTCAAAAAATCAGTACATGGAAGTTTCCCTTTTTAAAGGCAATTTGTTGCAAATTTGAAAATATATGTATTAGTATTGTATGACAATATAACATTATATTTTAATTATAGGAGTACAAATATCACTTCGTTTATATCTTTTAATTTCATTTTATTACTTAATTTTAAGTCATTAAACCATATCTCTCATTTTCTGTTTCTCTACTCATCCATCCTAGTGAGAAATATTAACAGCAAAAAATATATAAAATATGTTTATATGTTTCTACGTGAATTTGTATCTTAATTTAACATTTTTTAAACAATAAGCAAACATATTTTCCTTTTATCTAATGTTTTCTAACGTATTTAAAACAAACTTTAATTAATGACATTTATTTGAAAGGGAAGAAAGGATTTCAATAATACATTACTGTTCCTTATTAATTTGAAATAAAGGATATTATTTGCATTGAGTTACATATGTCTATTGTCCTCCAAACCAGAGTTGGACGCCCTGTTTTTGTGAGATCTGCGCATGTAGCATCGATTAGTCTGGTCAGGCACTTCCGTCTGATCTTCTGACAGGAATCTGCCCTTCTGCTAATCGCTGGATACTTATCAAAAGGAAATTGTATTTATAAATCATTAAAATATTTATTATTAGCGATTAGTATTGAAATAATGCTAAATGTTAGAGAGAAGTTTTATTTTGCGTTATCAACATGTCGGCGGAGAAAAATAGCCTGGAAGGACTCTTCGTCAAGCAAGAGAAATACTTGCCTCTGTGAAGGGATACTTTCAAAACCTTAAGATCTGAGAGACATAATGTATAAATGAAATTCTCTAAATAAAAAGGTATTTTTCTAAATTACAACTTCTCCGATAATTAAACGTTAGCCTATGATAAGTTAACTATACTTTCTCAGTGAGAACAGACGCCGCGCCGTCGTCCATTTTGACAGGAAAACATAATTGATCAGCTACCGGAAGGGCTGCGCAGTTCAAACTTCCGCCGGCCAACTCTCATTGGGAGGACAATAGAGACATGCGTGGTCAAATACAATTAAAGAAACTTTTTGAAACACAATGATTTAGTTTCTTTTAAACAAAAATACTGCGACGAAGCTATCCCAGTTACACAAATACTACAGATCTTTGGCTAAGTTACAAAAAATCAAGTTCTGAGAAACAAGTTTTCCTGAGAATATACCATACTGAAGTACGGTAAGAGAAAATGTAAATAAGATTCATTAAATCCATAATATAACAAAAGTCAAGTGCAAAGTGACAAAAATAAAAAGAACTTTTTTAAAAGAAGAGTAACTATTCTTTAAGTTCACAAATTTAGCCGACACACCTGCTTACTGCCAAATATGTGATTTAGCTTACGGCTAAATTTGTGAACTTCAAGATATGATCAACACACGTGAATTTTCAATTGTGATTGTTAGTAACTATTCTTTAATTTAGCTTTTTATGATGTTAAACTGGAATATATTAACAATTTAGAAAGTTACTTATTTCGGAGATAATTTCCTTTAAATTGCTTCGAATTTTTTCTTTTTATTGCAGTTACGGTAAATAATTAATTTTGATGTCTTTACCTGACTTGTAAAATGTAATTTTTATTAATTGTATTACACAAATTCATCATTAAGAAACATAATAAATACTCTATTAGAAGAGTGATCAGATCAAAACCGACCGTTCCATGTAATTCCAGAATGAGAATGCTTATTAAAAAATAATCTCCATCGTGTTGTATACAGAGGGTCCATTGTTTCACAAGCTGAGTGATTTCCTTTCGTGTAAGTCTTTATGATGTTACCTAGGCCAATATATGATATTCTCTTTGATCTCAGTGTCCGAATTGAAGTATCGACCTTTTAAGAATGTTTTAAGTGGAGAAAAGAGATGAAAAGTCACTTGGGGATAGATCGGGACTGTAGGGTGGGTATTCAAGGATCTCCCACTGAATGGAATTGATAACAAGTATAGTTGTCTCGGCGGTATTAGGCCTCGGATTATCCTGCAAAAGGGATATCCGTTTGGAAAGCTTTCCAGGACGCTTACACTTTACCCGATCTTTAAGAATTTTTTGTGTTCGATGTAAGAAAGAGTTCGTCCTTAATGAGTTCGTCCTAATTGATAGTTCGTCCCATAGGTAAGAAAGACACCTTGTCCAAAACACCTTGCTCGTCAAAGAAAATCATACACATTAACTTCAATGATACCGCTGAGATAGGAAGGTTAAGAGACGTATCATCCCGCGAACCTCCAGTTTGAACTCGTTGAACTTCTTGGTTGGGTTGTTCAAAGCTGAATTTGGAATATCTAAAGTTCTCAAAATGTTCTACTCAAGGTGTACGTGCATTTCTGGAATGTTTCCATTTTTAAAATAGGTGGTATCGTTTCAGGAGGGGCTGTACATTTTTTTTCATTTTAGGAAGGTCGGTTTGTTTGACCATCCCTCGTAATTTGTGGGTTTATTGGGTTGATGCATTGACTTAAGTAATCGAATAAACTTAAGCGAGGTCTTCGGCACATATTGGCCGAAAGTCATATATTAATCTTTTCCGAAAGTCATATATTAATTAAAGGGCTATATCAATATTAGATAACTATATAACTTTTTCAGTGACTTTTACCAAATTAATGTCAAATGTACTCCGAAGTAGTTCTCTCCAATCTTCTACCAGTTTATTAAAACCATTCCATTAAAGGATATATTCTGCAATACCACATGGATGTTGGTATTGCAGAATTCTCCCTTCAATTTCGTCCTAATTTGAAATTGCTTTCTTAATATTATCGAGAAATTTCTTTATGTACTATTCAATCTCCCAATCATCAATATTTTATTTCCCTGACCTGGTACCTAGTGATATTTCTCAATTAGGATCTTGCACATCTAGTACTAAAATGTTCCCTTTTTATTAGAATTCTACAGTTCTAATTGTGACGTATCTTGAGATACCCTGCAGTTTAATTCTAAATAGTGTGAATAGTGCACGAGTATGCGACAACAATTGATAACACATCAACTAATGTTACTATGATCTAATTTATTTGTATTTTGGGATGATAGTAATATTGCCCAACTTACAAGAGTATAACATTGTATTTAAATATTTCAAATTCAAGATTTCTGAATTTTGTTTCTCGATATGATTGAGAGTACGTAAATTTAAGGTAGGGTATTTTTTTATCTAGGAGTAAAGATAAAAGAATAATAAGTGTGATTGATACAATGCTAATTTATCTTCCATTACTTGCTGATTAGAAAGTTTGATAAATAGTTATTTGTTCATATGCATTTTATAAGAGTGATGATTGTTGACAAACTACTGGATTATCATAAAATGTTTGCTATTTTTTTCGATTTAAGTAGAGAAGCAAATTGAAATCAGATTATAAGCAGAACTTCGAAGGTTTGGTTGTTTGTAATAATTGAATGCTAGTTATTTGTAATTGTAGAACATCTTATCAATCAGAAAAAAGTGGAATGCGAAAAGAAAATATGTAACTGTAATATTTTTTTTAGATGATGTAAATTAAGGAAAAGTTTATTGCTGTTAAACGAAGTACATACCGTAGAAAAAAGAAACATAGTGGAAGTGGATGTCTTTGTAACACTGTTTAGTCTTAGATATATCAATCTAAAATAATAAAAGATGCGAGCTCTTAATTTATGCAAAGCTTTTGGATTTTAATATCCTTCTGGGCTTTTTTTTTTTAACTAAATGTAAATTAGCAGCCCGAAAAGACTTACCTGGGCGATACTGGAAGACTATTGGTGGATACTGACAACCGTATTCCCATATCCAGAAAAGGATTAGGAGTGGAGTTAGACTTAGCAGTTGTAGAAGAAAGTTCTTCTGTCGTAGTTCTTGTATTGTATTCTACAGTAGATACAACAGGATCCAAAGGAATCCATTGCACCTCATCAAGCAACGGAGGCGAATCTAAATTTAAAAGAAAGAAAAATAACGGACTTAATTTTTAATGTATTAACTATGCTACCAAAAATTTGTCCCAATATGATAAAACAAAAGAGGATAGATGAAGCGATTAATCTCCTACCAGCATTTCTTTTGAAAACAGGGAAGTAGGTAGTTACAAGAGAGCAATTTGAATATATAAATAAAATTCAAATTATTACAATCAGGAAAGTAAAATCAGTTTCACAGAAAGACAGTAATATATTAAAGTACAATAAAGAATTACAGTCAATTTGAAAAGTCTTCAGAACTCATTTAGATTGTTGCATTTAATTTCAGACTTTGACAACAACAAGTTATACCCGCAGCAATTGTGTTACTTCGTGTTGTTGAAAAACGATGTCTTTCTTCATCACAAAATGATTTATCGAGTAAAAAAAAGATATTTTAATTTTTTCACTTGTTTCAATATTTATTTGTCATAACCATATTTTTTTCCCAAATAGAGAAAAGAATTTAATGTAGATTATAAATATTCGAGCGGATTTATTCTGGGCAGTGAACCTCAGTGAAGAGGATAGCTTCACCTATCCTCTTGAACCTGGGCAGTCCACCGATCATTTTGAAATATGTTCGAAGTATTCAGTTTTTTTAAAATGTTTCAAGTACTTCCTTAAACCATCTTTGCGTTTCATTGTCCAGAGCTTTTTGACGAATCTCCTTTCTTTAGTTAACTAATTTTTATCCATTTCATGTTAATAAATTCTCACCTAATCATATTTTCAAAGTGTAATAATCGTAAGGCACGCTCAGTTCTCCTCCAAACGGGTCCTAGGACCTACCTAGCCCCCTGTAGAATGGGTACCGGGTTTCTTTCCCGGGAGTTAAAGGCGAGCGGGCGTTGGGCTTACCACCCGACCTCATACTAGCCCCGTTGTCATAAAACGTCGAGAGCCTTACCTCCCGCGCACCCGTGGGCCTGTATGGCCTGTTTCGGGACAGCTTAAACTTTTAATAATTGTAAGATTCATATTTATAAATAAACTTGAAGTAAATAATTTGAATGAAAAATAAGTGTAAACCACTGATAAATGGGTAAACAAAAAACCTCTTAATAAAAGTGAGCTATTTTCGATATTTATATGAAACTCAACTTTTTCAGCTGACAGAGTGGCAAGAGAACTCAACCTTTCTAGGGAAACTTTTAGGAAAATCTTCTTTAGTTTTAATGAGATTTAATTTGGAAAACAATGAGCACGATTCCAGAATCTTTAAAGAAACCAAATCATCAGACATCTTTTAAGTTGATGTTTTCAATGAAGTGTTTAAAATAATCGTATCTGAAGCCTAAGTATTATATATAGTTTTGGTTCTCAATATTTAAATTAGAACTTACTAGAATCCAAAGAAATCTATTTTGTCTGTACATTTGTCTATGACGATAGATTTATGAGATGTCTATGAGATGATTGGTGAAGTAACAAGGACGAAACGAAGGAACTGAATACTATAAAACTTGGATAAGCTGAAATATTTTAAAATAAAAAAAAAACGGGAAAAAAATCACTACAATTAAACTATCAGAAAATTCTATGAAAACTTAGAATCACTTTTATCATAAAATCGATTTTATTTTAAATTTTATTAATTAACATAAGTTATACTTCATTTTTAAGTCAAGGATAGTTTATAATGAATTACCATAAAAGCGTCTAGTAAATTTTTATACCAAGCAAAACTTTCGTTGTTTATATCATATTATTCTGATATGCACAATCTCTCTCTATTTTTAAAATATATGCTTGAGTTCCAGTGTAAAAAAGTCTTCATTACTAAAATATATAACATATAAATTAAAACATACAAGGAATTTAACATTTGATTTTACATTCTTAATAGACGTGTCATTATAAAAGATAACTTTATGATACATTACCTTGTCTTCTACTTTTCAATGGAATATCTTGAGCTATCCTCAGCTGCACTGTTAAGGAACATAGACAGAGCAGAACCAAACTCCTCCATCCAATCTTGTGATCGGAAGTCACCATCTGCAAAATACAAAACAAACAGTATTCAATCTAAATTTCTGTATTTGTGAAACTAAACAATAGCTATCGAAAATTAATTCCAATGTCACTACCACTCGCAATAAGAACACATCACTTTATTACACTCTCTCTGCACATAGCAATCGTCACAAAACTTCCTCTTTAATCACAATGTCACAAGATTACAACCGTCAGTGTCGTTATCTCGACATTTTTAATATGACTCCTAAAGCTTATAAATTATCAATTGTATAATTCTTCTTTTTATGCTTTTTTTCTCCCTCTCTGTTTCTCCATTTCTCTTGTTTTTCGTCCCAATCACTTTCTTAGATCTTAATTTTCTCCCTTAATATTTATAATACTACTAGCTGTACCCGGATGCGTTGCAATGCCAACTCAAAGACAGAAAGTGTTTGTGTTTTAATTCTATTTATTGAAGTGCTTTTGGATACACAATATTTTTTGTTTTTCTGTCTGTTGCATTGCATACACGAATAAATCAGAAGGTTTTTCGACGCGTGAGCAGGCCACATACAGCTGTCCATGAGTGAAGCATGGATTTTCCAAATTTAGTCCATATACTTGTAGCGATTGTCCCTGTGCTTTTTGATGGTCATTGCAAATGCGAGTCGCACCGGAAACTGCAAACTTTGAAACCGGAAATACACTCATTTGTTGAAACACCTCGTGCACCAGATATTGTAAAATGGTTCTACTAATTCAGAAACCTTCGCTGGCGTGCACACAACTCACCAAAGTTTCATCGCAATCTGATGAGTGGTATAGGAACGCGTACGAGACAAACAAACAAAGAAACATTTATTTTTATATATTTATATAGAACTTAGGCTGGGTTTTTTTTTTTTTTTTTCATAACTATGTATGTGTTATTTGTCCTGTGTGTAAATACTTTAAATTGGTTGCTAAAATAAAATCATTGAAATCACTAAAAAAAAATTTATGTTAAGCATGTCCATCGTTTTTATCCAGTTACTGACTTTTCGTTCTTTCTTTCCTACAGGGTCACATTTCGATTAAGCTTTTCTTACTGTAACTTTTGTATTCATATATTAGGAAGTTGATCCTACATTAAAATCTCGAAAATAAAGTCAAGACACAAATGAAAGCAGTATTACTTATATCAGTCAGAAACTCACTCATTTTATTTTCATTCTAATTTATATTATTCTTTTTAATTATATTTTCTTAATTCACATTTAAAAAACAAATCCACTGAATATTTAAAAAATTGCGGCCTAATAAAATTTGAAATGATCGAATGATGCGAAAAATTTTAAATACTTCGGCGAACTTGTTCACAAATATTATTAGAATTTAAAAATTAAGAATTTAAGAATTTCCTTCACTATAGCTAGAGGAAATTCTTGTTGAAAAGATTATTCTGTAAAAGTTTCAAACCATGGGTTTCCCCAGCAAAGACAATATGGCGGGTCAAGGACCAAAGCACATATTGCCAAGTGTAAAATAAAAAAAAATAATAAAAATAAAAATATTATTATTATTATTATTATTATTATTATTATTATTATTATTATTATTTGAACTTCTTAATATTACGAAAAACATAAAACCTGCAAATTTAACTAAAGATTAAAATAAAGAAGAATAAGCCATTCCGGCATGGCCGAGCGGTGTAGACGGTGGTCTGCCGTGTGGCCGATGTGTCGGAACCCGGGTTCTAATCCCGGCATTGGCATGACTGTTTCTTTCTTCTGTGCTTCGTCCGTTTCTCCCCTGGGACTTACTATCTCAGGGTTATTTCTGGGCGAGATGTGAATCTCGTCCCCCTTCTTGAATTTCCTAGCCTCACCCTGACGTTGTCAGGTAGGGCTAGCCCGTGGTCCATAGTTGGCCAAAGTCGATGAAAGGAAGGGAAAGAAGAATAACTTCGACTGTGTATAGCACATTGTAGGGAAAAACAGAAAAGTTGGAAAACAAAAAGGTTTAAAGAATTTGATCGCAATGAAAAATGATAACATAGAAGATTTGGATTTGGTGGTCAGACTGCTGATGAAAGTGATAATAGACTGAACAAAGAGTTTTACCATTGACAACAATGGATTATGAATTGATTTTGTATCAGCTTATCTTTGAGTTATCTTTTAGGCGATTGCTTGTTAGTTAAAGTAGACGAAGCGATGAAGTCTATTATCTCATACGGCTTAGATTAGTTTAGATCTATATTTCCATTTGATAGTTCCCAAATATAATCCCAAGGAATGCGAGAAGGCTTTCTAAGGGATCAGAGAAAGAATTTATAATTACGTCGATTGTGACTCAAGTTATTCACTTTTTGAAGTTTCATGTAAATTAGAGTTACTTAAAGCTGTAACATTTAGGCTCACATTTTAAATTATCTCGTTATAAAACGACAATTACATGCAATGACGATTAGGCAATAAGTCTAAAATTCGAAGGTGATACGTAAAATTATTTAGAGTTATTGAGGTTCAATATTTTTGGACCCAAGAGCTACTTAGGCCTGAAGTGGAATACTTTTAACTTCTATTTTTGAACTATATTCTTAATTGGCCTTTAAATTTGTGCGATACTATAAAAATCTTTAAGAGAAGTAAAGAAAATAAATATGAAAATATAAGCAGTGTATTGTTAATTGAACTTTTCAATGGTGTAGTATTTGGGCCAAATTTGAAAGTGGCCCAAAGTAAAATTTATGAATACCAAATCTAATCACATGTACGTAATTCTACAAATTATACATGTGATTAGGTTTGGACAGATCAGTGTATTCTTCTTTGAATTTGTCTCATTATTTTGTGCTTTGGCTCATTTGAGACGTGACCCATAAACAAGGGCTACACATAGTAAAAGATGATAGAAGTATAAAATGTATAGAATTAAGCTAGATGTAATTATGCTAATGTTTAATGTAAGCTAGTGAATTGTTTAATTGTCATATTTGAAAAAGGGATCTGTAATAATTAAGTCAAAGCAATTAATTACAAAATTGTTTACTACTACAACCCATATTACATCTTTCTGGTCTTACGTGATAAACTTATCAGTCTTTTCATAAGCATAACACTATTTTAATATTCAATTATCCTTAATAAATAACAATGGAACCATTGCAAAACATATTTCATACAAAGGAACTCTCAATAAGTTTTTTTTTTTTTTTTTAATCTCTTCAATCAGAAAATTTTGGTTCTAAATGAAATAGGTTTTTTTTATTTTTATTAGCTAACAAGGACAGGAGACACGGTGTCTTTTAAGCCCCGCGAACACCATGCAATTTTTCAGCAATTTAGTCGTCCAATTTTGACGTCACGAGCAGTTTTGAGCCCGTTTATTGATTATATCAGCTCTTGACGTCAAAATCGGACGACTAAATTGCTGAAAAATTGCATGGTGTTCGCGGGGCTTTAACTTTCAGTGACCTTTTGTGAGATGAAAGTACACATGAAGTAAACGTACTTTAAAAACATACATGGATTGAGAGGCGAACTCTGAAAAGATTTCGATATATTTGACATTGTTTTCATTGGATTTCCGCTATTAGCTTAAATGTTAGAAATATAACGAATGTACTACAGTTGCGGCGAATGCCCGATGGCTGACATCAACGCCTCATATGCTTGAGTTAGTGGGTTTGAATCTGCTCCATATATTTTTTTTTTCATTACCGTATATTTTTTCTCTCCTTTTCCTAACCCTTTTTAATATGGCCGACAAAATACTGCAAATAAAAATTTGTAAAACCAGGAACCATTTATAATTAAAAATATGTACATCGTTGGTTAAGTGGAAGGGAGATACATTTTGATCTACACTTACAATGAAAAAATTATATTCCTTTTTAACATCATGTTCTCTGTTATTATAAATATTTAAACAAAAATAAATGTATACCAAAAAATGTGTTTCTTTTGTAATACCTATTTTTGTGTGTGAGTGTGTGTGTGTAAGATATTTGGTAAAGGAAAAAACTAAATATTTTTGTTTGCCCCCCCCCCCCCTTTAAAGCTAGTTCTGGCTACGGGTCTGACTTCACCATCGTGTTCAGAAGCTCAAACATCGTAGGAGTGGGGTATTTATTGCTGCCTATCCAGAAAAATGCGGACACTGTTTGTTTCCCCAAGTTTGGGAATTTTTTCCTGGACAACTACTGAGCCGATCGACTTGAAATTTGGATATTCTTTAGTTTAGAGTGTCTATTATACAATGTATATTTTATTCGGCCGTATCTATAACAGTTTGTGGACACAGTCGACAGTGTCTGTTTTTTTCCGGATAGACAGAAATAAAAAAAAATATTCATTGTCTAGTAGATACTCTAAACTACAGTATATCTAAATTTCAAGTCGATCGAGTCATTAATAGTGCAGAAAAAAAATTCCCAAACTTCACCTTTTTCCTGTGGACAATCGGCTGTCGTTGCGCGGCGGATAACCCTCCAACGCTCCTTAATCATTTAGATTAGATTTTAATGGATCGCCCTTAATTTTATGCTTTAGCATACTTGTTTTTATTTTGCTGTTGGAAGTCGGCTTCCTAAATTGAGCCCCTCCTCCGAAATAAAATCCTGTAAATGCCTCTGATTAAGGGCACATTACTTGGTGGACATTGTGAAATGACCTATGAGCTATAACCATCATAATCTAATGAAATCTGGATAACAACACTAAACTCTAACACGAGGTAGATTATTTAAGTAGTTTCCTAGTTATCGTATTCAGAAGATTCTCTATAACAGACATAGTCAATAAACAGACACACAGAACATTACTGAAAAGAAAAAAAAAAAGTCTCAATTTTTCTGAAAAGCGAACAACGTTAAAATCTGGAAAAAATAGATATTTCCATTCTCTTTCCTTTAAAATAGATATAATTAATGTCCTAATTGAAGTATAAGGCTCCAGGCGTTTCCTGACCAATGGAAATATATTAAGGTCAGATGGTCAGATTTAATGATGTAGCTTTATAATCAACTTTATCTTATCAAGAATAGTATTATATAATGTGATGTTATTAATTGTTTTAATTATTATTCGTGTTATCTCATTATTGTTAGTTTAAAATTAGGCTTGAAGGAAAGACGATGAATAATCTTTCCGAAAATTTGCATTTATTTTATTTAATTAAATATCTTAATAAAGGATTATGTTATTTATATTATGAATACCAGAGAGAGAATAAGGACGGAGTATGGAAATGAATCCTAGGATTCGTTGGAGAAGAGTTTAGCTCCTGACCTCCGCCGGGGATTGCACCAGGCTCTTTCAGCCCAGTCAGGCGAACTTCACTACGGGCCCATAAACAATCAAAAACTCATATTCAAAGTCCCAAAGATCCCAAAGTCTCCTCAACAGCCAACCAAAATGTATATATTAATAAAGGATTGCATTGGTTTTTCGCCTTAGAAAAATATTTTATATATCTTCGGAGCATTATATATAGTATTGATCTTCATTCTTTTCCCTTCAAATAATCATACAATCGTCTAAAACTGTCCTTTTCGAATACAATGTTAGAAGTTTCGCTGTCAAAGAAAGGTAGACGGGTATTTTCCGATTTTTCCAACCACAGCTGCTTTTGTTTTATTTATTTTTAAAATTGCTTTTAAAGTTTAGACTTTTAATTACTGACATAACAATTTCCTACATTTCAATAATATTTTAACAATCGCGGTATTAAATCAAGAACTATTTCACGCCGAAACAAAGAGTAGGGCAAATAAAGAAACCAAAACGAGGACTATAATTTTCTTTTCTTTTTTTTATTTTTTTGTCGTTACTATTTTGAATATACAAAATAATCTCTTGCAGAAAAATTACAATTTTTATTTGAAGCAGAGGTTTTCTTTATTATTTAAAATTGAAACCATTCATATATTTTTTTCAATAAAACCCTCTAAATTAAATAAAAATAAAATAAAGCTCATTATTACAACGTATGCTTAATTCAAGGGCATTCTGTGATCAGATTGACCATCAACGCTGCGCAGGGGACGGACACAGGTGAACCACAACGGATTAAGACAAGGAACAAGACAAAGAAAGCAATTAATTAAGCCTCAAGCAGTGCTTTTAACCAAAACGACAATTTATAAATGTCAGTATCAGATCCTGATAAATAGAAATAGGATTTTTTTGTTTCATAGTAAGTTGAAGTTTGTAATTCTGCTTCGGAAGTACCATTAGAGTTATGTAATGATACACTTCGCATAATTCATAATTTAGAGATAATCTCAAATACACTTCTTTACAATCATAACCAATTCGATGCACATACGTGATTGTTGACACGCTAACTAAACATTGTCTTGTTTAGGAAAAAAAAAAGTCAACAGATCTTTTATTTTCATTAAAGTACCATAAAAAAACAAACAAACAAACAAACAAACTGAAGATAGAAAGGTACTTTACATGTACCATTTTACGGACCTTGAAACTTCAGAGAATACAGTATTTCTTTTCCTTTTTTGCTTTAATATTTTATTTATTTTTAATGCATCAGGAAGGGCGTAACAACCTCCTTTGTGATCATTACTACATTATTATTTGTTTGTGATTACAATTAAATCTAATTGGTAACAACTGTAAACTGTATAATTTCAGTTATATTTACTATCCTATGCAACTTTAGTATTATTTTTATTATTTGCAGTAATATTTTATCTCGAAGGAAGAATTATTCAATGAATTTCTTCATTATATTTCCTATTTTATTTTTAAAACTTCGATTTCTTTAACCAATAGCAGTAACAGTGTTATTATTAATCAAAGGGCGTAATAAAATCACTTTACATTCCATTTGATATTTTAATATTCTAACACAAACAAATCCATTTAGGCAGGATGTAACCTGATCTCAAACGATTTCGTTTTTGTTTTTCGTTGTTTGAGTCTTGCCTTACCGTGGCAATTATAGAAACAAAATTATTCAATTGCATACGAGACTCTGGAATCTCATTTCCCACATAGTTAAAAGGAAGATAGAGAGACCTTTCGCGTCCTGCTGTTTAGGAATCGACTTCAGGTCGTCTTCAGGTCTGAAGATCGAAAGACCTAAAGACGATTCCTGAACAATAGAATGCGAAAGGCAGAGGCTTCCTAATCTTCCTTTCTCTATCTTCCTTTCGATGATGTGGGAAATACCCCAGTCTCGTATGCAGTAATATCGCCAACAATAGCCTCTGTACCGAGACCTCGCTGTACTGGTGACTACTTCTAGGCGTCCTAGCTGATGACCGCCTTAGTAAACAATTGGTCTCACCCATTGTTGTTTATTAATAATTCAATGCGCAATTTGAATTTTTTATACTTTAAAAAAATTCATTGAGGCAAGCAGACTGTCGGCACTTGAATTTTCACGCTATTTTTTTATTTGTGAGTTTTTAGTTCTGTTTTTTGCTTTTGAGGCGCCACGGCAATTCCGAAGATTATTCCTGATTATCATTTACTTTTGCTTTCAATTCGAATAATTTACATTTTAATGTTTTGTTATTCCTTTAACTTTCCTTTAGAAAATCCTTTAGAAATGTCATTTAAAAAAAATGCGGAAGCATCAACAGTTAATAGAAATAGAAAAAACAAAATAGACAACAACATTTAGAAAAAAAAGTGCTTCCTTTAAGTCACGAGGGAGTGGCCAAAACGAACACGAAACTCTTTCGTCCGTTTGGCATCATGAAGTCTTTATCTGATTTGAAAACATCAATTTCATTCACTTGAGTATTCATGAACTTCTACCCTATCATAATTGATACCTCACTTCAAATATAAATATCTTATTTAAAATCATTCAGGGAAAAAAAATCCTCTTCGAAAGTGTCTCCATAACTGAACATTATTGTCATTTATTTACTTCCCATAAACGTCCGTCGTGTTTAATGTATATTTGGATGTTGAATTTTTTCTTTTCTAGTGGGTTCTACAAACTGAACTTTCCAGGTCAAATAAATTCACCTTTGTTAAACTGACTGATTTCTTGAGCGTGACAATGACCTCAGCATCACAATGTGTCACAAGAAAACCCAGAAATCAAAAACTTTTCATGAAATATTCATGAAATAAACATGAAAAAAATCTTAAAAGTGTTTCTGTCAATTATTAATTGTGATAGTCGTAGGTTTATTAGTTGTAGAAGACTAAGTTCCAGCCCACTTCCAGTCTTTCTTCGCAATTGTATCATTATTTTTAAGGATTGTTTTTTCAAAAGTTGTTTGCGTTTTACTGAAGTAAAGAAAATATGTAAATAGAATCTGAACTATCCCCAGAAGCTAATCTCCATTTCTTTTTTACAATTTCTATTTCTTCCATTTCCAGGTTTGCTGGGCTTAACCTATACCTTTTTTTTTTTAATTTGAAAATAATCGAATAATTTTAAAAATAGTTGTATTTTTTTTTAAGTAGTTGGTTTAGAATATTATTGTGGAATTAAACTTTCTTTGAAAAACTTAATTGACTCCTCCTTCATTATGTCACAGGCAAATTTTGTATCAAACTGATTTTTCCACCTTTAGATTTAAAATACCGGTATGCAATAGAAATGGATAAGCTTGTAAATGGACTCGCATGGGTGTGAAGACCATAAAACCTTCCATTCTCCATCTTCTCGAAAGAAAGCTTTTTGTTGTATCAAAAATAAACAACAATTCAAGATGACAATTGCACTTGGATTTAGATTCTGATTCTTTTGAATACAGTAGAACCTCATTACAACGGACCCTATTGTAACGGACGTCGCTTATAACGGACAGTTTTTTTAAAAAAATGTAATAATAATAAAGGATGCTTATTTTTATCTGACGAGTTTTACATTTTCAACCAAGCGATTAAACATCGATCGTTGTGTTGTTTTGTAAACATGGATTCTCTGCAAGACTCATACCGAGGAAGAAGAGATAGGAGGCACTATTAAGGTGAGCGAAGTGAAAGACCTTTTACATTTTGTTATTCAATATGTTGAACAATCGGCAAATGAAAATGTGTTTCCATATTATGAACACTTACCTCCGTCAGTTATTAACTGAAGAAATAAGCAGCAAACAAACCCAGCAGAAATAAATTATTTTTTCAAACCAATGAATGGAAGCAATCAACATGAACCAGGACCTTCTTGTTTTAAAGATTAATGCAGTGTACACGTACACATCTTTTTAAAATCAACCTACTATGTTGAAGTCTATTTCTTATTTGATATATAATAAATACTTTATAGCTAACTATTATACTTTCATTGATGTGTACCCTGCTGCATTACACACCTATAAGAATTATTTGTTATAAACCGGACTTTCATTAAAACGGACAACCTTCAGCCCCTATTAGTCCGTTGTAATGATGTTCTACTGTATTTAGACAATTTCACGTTAAGGCCACGAAATGTAATATGTTCTTAATTATAAGATATTAAGATATTATATCTCCTTGAATTATATACATATAAAATAATATAATATAATATAATATAATATAATATAATATAATATAATATAATATAATATAATATAATATAATTCTCTCTGAATTATATACATAAGCGGGCTATCGTCACTTCGCTCCGGTAGCCTTGCATTTGTAACGTAACAAAACGCTTTATGTATTTTTAAAATTACTGTCGAGATCGGTAATACAACTTCCCAGCCCTTTCTGGCCTTATTCACACCCATAACACTTCCAATCTTCCCCAATTGGTAAAACATGTCGTGATCATTACAACATATTAATTAACCGTATCCCCTATATTTATCACCGTATTCATCGCCTAATAGAAATCTCATTCTTAATACGGGTTACTAAGGTGTGGATGAAAAAGAAATTGAAATTATAAGATCACTTCGAAATGGCAGGGGAAATCATTACAGATCGCTTAACTCAGGTGTATTGCGGGTTGCAGCCACACACTTCATGGTCATCCCCCACCCTCCAAAAAAACAAACTATTTTTATACTTTTTTACATTGTCTACACTATGAAACCTACCCATCTGCCAAATTTCAAGTTTGTATCATGTTGGGAAGTATGCTAAACATTTCGAATAGACACACACAATCACAAATTTCCCTTTTATATGATAGATAAACTCTCCCACTCTGATTTCTTATACAAAGAATTCTATCTTTCCCAATGCCATAATTTGAGAATGCAATGTTTTCTTTTCCATCATAGCTTATTTCAGATAACGGATGTCATTGGCATAATAATGATTTAACTTTTTAAGATCTCGTGATAGCGAGAAGAAATATCATTAGAACAACAAGGTAATCTATACTTTCTCCAAAAATATTCCACAATAATAAATTTTATGACGCACGTTGCTGTTGCTGTAAATTGATGTTGTCTTGTTGGTTTTGTTTTTCTTCATTAAATCTATAAGAAAGTTATACTTGGCTTAAATATTCTGATTGTCTTATTCTCTCTCTGCTTTAGTGAATTCAATCAAGTAGCGACAGGAGCTATTGGATAAAACGGCCGTGACAACTAGAATTCAGAACTGTACATTTTAGGATACTCACTCAGTGGCGGATTTCCCATTAGGCGCAGGAGGCGCGCGCCACGGGCCTCACATATCGAGGGGGCCTCAAAATTTAAAAATTATTTAGCTTATTTCCTTTTTTTTTTGGTTGTAAAAGCAAGATTTCCTTTTTTTTTTGGTTGTAAAAGCAAGCCTAGGGGGCCTCACCAGTCAGCCTAGGGGCCCCATCCACCCAAGTATTTCCTTTTTTTTTTTTTTTTTTGTTGGTTGTAAAAAATATTTAGAGGGGGCCTCAAAATTGAATTGCGCCTAGGGCCTCTCAAGTGCTAAATCCGCCACTGTACTCACTAGTTCATAATCCGTTCTCAAATGTTTGGAAAGAAATTTTATTATTGGAATATTCACTAAACTCTCAATGCATTAACTCTGTTGTTTTTTCTTCTTTTTTTTTTTTAACTAGAAGTACAAGGAACTACAATGTTAAGATACCAATGTTATATCAATTCAATAAGTAAAGAAATGTTATAAAAAAAAATACGGTAAATGTAATAAATGAAATCAATATTTTCGAAATAAGTTTTATGGAATTTAAAATTCGGTTATTTTTTTTTATTTTTTATTTAAGAGGAGTGTTAAATGTAAATTAAAATGTCTTAACAACAATCATTAAATAAAAATGACCAAAAAATCCCTTATCCTGTACTTCGCTTACATTGTGTCCCTTAATAAAAAAATAAGCAATTAGCTTATTTCGATTTAATATTGGGATATTATTTTTCTTTCTTTCTGTAACACTATACTTTCATATAGCTATCTTTAATCCTAAAGCAATGTGGATAAACAGAAGTGCTCAGCTCCGAAGACAGATTCACAGGGAAAAGTAATCATCATAAAAATATTATTTAGTATTATTGTAAACTGAAAAAGTTTAGAATACGATTGTACCACTTTATGTTTGTCAGTGGATTGAAATAAAAAAAACATTATTTTTTAGGATTTTTTCAGTTTCTAAAATCTATCATTTCTTTGTCAATCGTTTCTTAGACAAAGCCACTGATAGTCAGTGAAAACTATTACAATAAACATTAAGTTCAAGGAGATATTTCTAGCGTCTTATAGTGTCCTAATTCCTTCCGAATAGCTTCATCCAAAATTGAATAACTTTCAGAGGAATCCAACAAAATACATCAAGTCGCTGACATTAAATCTCTTTTTTTTTTTTCTTTTTTTTCAAATTATTGTTTCAAATTATTTTTAATTCCCTAATTTGATGACATATCAGTGTCTTTGGATAATGCTACTAAAGTGTTTAGACTAAAAGATTTCGGTTTTACAATGGTTTCAAAATTGAAGGTTTGAAAGTGAAGAAATTGTTCAGTTAATGTCATTTTCATTATACAGTAAACTCCCGATTATCCGCTTTGCGGATTATCCGCGGACCTCTCCTGTTTCCATTTTTTTAATGTACAATAAATTACGGAATTAAAAAGCAAATTAAATCTGGAATAAGGTAAACAACAAAAGAGGCTAACAAAGTAAATGAAGACAGTTATAGGCAAATAATTTAAAGAACGACCTTGTGAGCCACTAGGCTGATCTGACTCAGTTCCAATTTGGCTATCGAGTGTAACAGGTTCGTTTTGTTTTTCGTAGTGAAGAAAAGTTTGTAAGATATGTATTTCCTTTCATATTTAACTGATTTCTCATTCACAGAGTTGTTTTAAAATTAGCGGGTGTCTATGTACAAGGATAAGGATTACAAAACCGTAATTTTAGTTTTATTTTATTTTAGGGAATAGTATGATTTGAGGTTTTGTTTCCAAATATGGCGAGGGTTGTAATATGAGCCTCTTGTGTGCTCATAACAAGAAGAACAAAAACGAAAAGAAATGAAAAAGAAAGAAAAGGAAGACTTAAAAAAGCAGAAAGATAATTAAAAGAAGAAGAAAAGGGATAAAAAAAAATAAAAAAAAAAACAATCGAATAATCCTATAAAACGATCATGCAAAAGGAAACTTAAACTAGATGACTTGGAACTAACTGACTCAGATCCAGATGATATTAAGTCCATTGATTCAGGGGAATTAGTGATGGAAATGGAAATTGGCGTGGAAAACCCTGGAGAAGATGGCACTGTATGCCTGTTCTGCGAATCGCTGTTCTCTGAAGACAAACGAGGCAAGCTTTGGGTGCAATGCCTTGTCTGCGAAATGTGGGCCCATAATGAGTGCGCAGGATATGAAAAAGACCAGTAAGTCTGTGACTTTTGTAAATAGCTGCAATTCAAATTAACTATGCAATTTTTTTGTATTCAAATAAAACTTATTTAGCAATATAGTTTGTAATTATTTACAAGTATTTTTGTATATTATTACTATGGGGGTCATATTACTAACCCACATCAAATTTTATAAAAAATGCATTGCCCTACAATTTGATTTTTAAATGGACAACACCTAATATAACTGTACAAAGTACAATTAAATCAAGTAAGTAACTTATTAGACTACATTATTCCGTAAAAAGAATGGGTTAATATATAATTATTATAGACTTATTATACAAAAACAAAGTGGAGCTCCTAATACCACCTTTACCTCTATTTATTGAACATTTGTTGAATTGTGTAATTAATGTATGGATAAATACAAATATAAGAAAACAAATGAAAAAAAATGTTAATCAATTTAATGCTTTAACTTTAAACTTTCATCGGCAAAACAACAAAATAACATAAAAATTAAGACACTTTCACCTTATATTAAAAATCATATATCTTATATTTATGAAGAATTACTTAGCTATAATTTTAAATAACTTTTAAAATATACTTCCATGTGAAACAATTATTCCTTATAATTCCTTATAACAATTATTGATTTAAGATCAACAAATGGTTTGCATTAACCATTAATATGTTAAAACAAGTAGATCAACGTCTATTATCCTCTACATATAAATACTCAAAAAAATATTGATTGAAAATTTTATATTTAGAAATGTTACATCTTAAATAAAATAAGTTTTATTTAAGTGTTAATAATTCTAACACACTCCATTTGATTAATATATCGTACTAGTCTTATACTAATCCTTAAATTGAGAATCTGTATTTTTTTACTTAACTCTCAAAACATAAAAACAGTAATTATCTCGACTGTATTCTTATTAATTTTTTATAACTAAAACAATAATAATAATAATAGTTTATTGTTTAATTTTTGGAAATAGGGATTTATTATTGTTAAACTATAAAATTAAATGTCGTGGATGTCCTTAAAGAAAAAAGTGAAAATCTTCCTGAACCTTCGGATTGAACGAAGAATAAAAATTTAATAAAATAAAATTCTTTATGACATTATTCTTGGATATTCTTCAGAGTTTACTAATGATATCACTACATGAGAGCTTGATATCTTTTTTTAAGGTTGTCGTCAAACGTAGGTAGGACGGATGACTAGTCTGCTACAGAGATCAATGCAATAACAGCAAATTGTCTCCAATTTTGCAGTGATTTGTTTTTTGCTTATTTTCTTCTTGGAAATGCAGCATCAATTCGAGCGACATGTTTTTTACTGACTGTCAAAGTTTTCACTTGTGATGGAGCAGAGGTGAAGGACTTACAGGATATCTTTGTTTTATGTAAAAAGAACTGTAGTGTTTCCATCTGCTATGGCAGAACCATAAGGAAGACGCTTTTTCTGATTATTCACCTTGGTTATTGTTGGTTAGAAATTGTAATCCTTATGATCCTTGTAATCCTTATTGTCGTTTAAAATAGAATCTTTTTTCTAGTGTCTAAGTTTTAGACAGCTTTTTTACTCTCAGATTTCCCATTTACTTCTATTACATCTTCAAATTCGCTTTAATTAGTTTACTGACATTTCGGTCTCCTTTTAAACCTAATGCGTTTCTGGAGGTTATTTTTTTTTTTTAGTGGTTGCCTTTTCTAGAACCACAACCTTTTTTTAGTACAGTTTTTTGTAATTATGTCTTACGTTAAGGAACGTTCAGTTTGTAATTTCAATTTTGGACTTAGCGTAGAGCTGGATTTTTCTTTCCATAATTTGTTTTTGTAAGGGAACAATCACTACAAAGGTCCACGAGTGTTATAAAGAAAGGATCGTCAACGAATAGTTCTTTAGTAGTTTACATTTTTTGTAACTCTCAGATAATCACAGAAGATAGGAGAAGATCCACTAATGCTTAATTCACCGCTTCTAAGAATCGAGAAAGCTTTTACCATCACATCAACTCTGAGAGATCAAATTAAGTTGTAGCAAAAAAGTAGATGATAATATTTGACTGGCCGAGTGGAAATAAGCTACCACCCACGTAGATGCAGTTTTGTTTTTTTCTTTATTTCAGTCTTCGTTTTTCAAAATTTTTCTTTGATGAAATTCAGACAAAAAATAAAGAAAAAAATCGACCTGAAATAAACTATTAAAATTTTCTCAAAATTATAGTACTTGTAATTTACGATCTTTACGTCGATAAATACTAAAATGATTAATTTAAAGGGTGTTTCTTTATTTTTCTGTCAACTGAATGCCTTTAATCTCTCTATATCTGGTAGCTCAAATAGATCTACACTGCTTAAAATAAAAAAAAAACAACAACAGTCATAAAATGGATCAGAAAATTAGTAATAATTACACCATCTTTTACTTTTCGTTGTGCATTTAATGATAAAGACGCTGGTGGCTGTCGAAGAGTTTTCTTAGATATTTTCTCCTCAAACGAATCCTGGGTTTCACCCAACCCTCTGTAAAAGGGGGCCGAGTTTCTTTCCCAAGGTTCAAGGGGAGAAGGCTTCTAACTAACCTATAATCCTTCTGATAGACTATCGTTGGGAGCCTATATTTGATAGCCTTGAAAAGGGATTCATTACTCAATGCGTATTCAACTATTAAAATCAGCAAAATGACTACGTACATACATCAACACTGCAATCTAATAAACAAACAAATAACACTGAAAAAGGAATAATATAAAACAAATAAGAAGCATAATCTTAATTTTGTGGGAGGGTTATTATTAATACTTTAAATAATAATGAAAAAACAACTTCCTTTTTAATTCTGATGCTTGAAAAGTTTTTATTAAAAAAAATATTTTCCTTTATAAACATCCAAATGAAGGAGAAAATTAAGAGCTAATTCCTAATAATGTAGATAAAATGTCTGGTTTGCAGTATTCAGAGCTAGTTGTAAACGCACAGACACAAGAATACACTAAAGGTCGTACAAGATAGGACATCTAGACAAAAAAATTAATTGTAATAAAACAACTAATCAAGATTAACCAAAATTAATAGAAATATTAATTAATTACATATTAAAGTTGTATAAGCAATTATATGTTATTAATTATATATACAATACTATGTTGATTAATATTTAAACAAAAATTTAGCGGAGAATCATGATCAGAATTCGAAGAGCATAATTCTGCACGTTCATCAAAATTGAACATTATCAACAACAAGGTATCTTATGCAATATTCCCAATTTCAGAAAGTATAGCATCAACCCTTGGAAACTGTAGAAACAATTTATTTCCATTTATTGTTTAACCATAGTAGATCTCAATTCCACTTTACCCATAACTTTAATCCATATTCCTAATAAATCGTGTCCACTACATGCCAAAATGAAGAATCTTTCTCTTCTAAAACTTTAATTTTTTGAAAGACGTTACGCCAGTTATAGGAAATGCATTTACTGTAACAGCAATAAAGTATGTCTACTATATCATAAATGTTGCAAATGCTCTGGCCACATGACATTCAGTAAACGATTGTGGCATAGAAGCCAGTGCCATATCTATAATAATATTTCATGACTTAAAGAACCCTACCTCCAAACACTCCAATAGATGATTAGTGGGCAGAGATAGGAATAATATATGATGCCAATTTTAATGCTTTTCGTAAACATGGCTATCGAGGAAGACAAGATGCAAAAGATGTTTTTGGTATATTTGAACTGCATTAGAAATTGTTTCAAATAAAGTTTAGATAAAGATTTCCAGACATTTGATGGCGTAGGTTAATCAGGTGAGTAACCATTCATCAATTCTAGTTTCATGCGATGCCTTATAAATATCAACATAATTTAGAGTTCCCTTCAATATTACATATCTATTTCAATATTTCTTGAATATTATGTCTGAAGTTAATGAATGAAGTATTAAGGAATGTTTTTATCGAGGTTTCTGATATCTGCAAATGTATACAAGTTCACTTTTTTTTTTTATAATATTATCTCTTACATAGGCGTCTTCTTAAGACCTCGAAATTATGTTTGGAAACATTTAGCAATTAGGAATGCAATTAGCTTTCATTATTCAGACTATATAGAAAACCCAAATGCTCTATTTAAGATAGTAAATAAATAAATAAATAAATAAAATAAGAAAGAAAAATATATGTCCGCGACTCATAGTACTCCTACTAAGGAAGTTTTTTCCCATATTTGAAGCATGTTATCCTTCATTAATATTATTTTGATTTTTTTTTAAAGGAGCTAATAATGGAATGCGTTGCGTATCACATGAGATAGTTTATTAACACTACCATAGATGTGTCCAATTTCTACAATAAAGACCATCCAATCTAAAAAAAACTGATTTTGTTTTAAATCTACTCGAAACAAATATTTTAAAACATTCAAACTTAAATTTAGATTCGTTGATTGGCTTCAATTTTTGCCTCATGTTTATTTTGTTATATTGTATTATATTTGCAGAAAAGAATATGAAACCAAAATGTTGAGAAAAATTATGCTCTTACTCCAGAAGTGCCCCAGGTTGGACAAGTTCCCATAAAGAAGTCGAAAAGAAAAGTAGAGAAAAGCTAGTAATTAAGTTTTAAATAAGATATTATATATATATAGAATTTTGTTAAATGTAATTCTCTACGAAAATAAAGTACAGTAATTGTACATTAACGAATTAACGAATTCTACATTCTAAGATATAGGAAGGGAAATCTTCCAAAATCCTTATATTATCATTTTAACAAATGCTATTAGATATCATGTTTTTATGTAGTTTTGTGATTGAAATAAATTTAAAATAGAAGATTCGGAATTCTACTTTGAATAAAATAAAAAATAAAATTTCTAAAAATCACTCATATAGTAATGTAAAAAAACCATCAACTCTTGTATTACCGTTATCATTGCAGACGTTTACATGCAACACAAATCACGATTGGCTTATAAAGTATTTATATTTTGCTTCTACGAAATTCTGGAAACTCAAATTAATCCTTCCAGTTTGATAAATACTCTATTACCATTTATCAATTTATCAGCCATTTGTATTTAACTTGAATACAATTTATGGCTTCTTCCAATTGACGAGACGCATCGTATATTAAATTTTCAATCATCAATTGCAACAAATTAGGTTGATGTAAAATCCTCATTTTTCAACAATTCATTGAAATTTTGGAAGAAAATGTTTCTTCTTAGTAAACATAGAAGGACATAACGTATGAAATTTGAAACAGAGAATAAACATCAATTAAAAAACTATTTCAGTACAGTTTCAATAAAATAAGCCATTTTGTTCATTATGCTTCTTATACTCCGTCAACTGATAACCTAGAGGTGGGTCAATATAATAAAAGATTAAGGATTTTTTTTAATTCTTTAATTCTTTTATATATATATATATATATATATATATATATTTTAATGTGGCTTCAATTTGTTTCCGATAAGAATAATAGGAATTGGAAACATTTTTATTATTACCAATAACTTTGTCTTTTTATTATGTTCCAAAAAATATTTTAATTGCAAATGAAAGTAAATCAAGATAGACGATTTAGGCACAGAGAATTACTCCTTCAAAAATCATAATAATTACTTCAATGGAAGGATTTCTTTTCTGTTTCTTACTTTTTTTTTATTATTATGAGAAAACAAACTCCAAATTTTCAGGATTTTGACTCAAGCATAACTAATTTCCGGAACTAAAAAATTGAAAGTAGCAATAAAAGTACAACAAACAAATCCCACGTAGAGCTGTTATAACAGAAACTAAACAAATAAAACAACCATTAAATCTACAGAAACTTAAGAAAGGAAATAAAGATTTTTATGAGTAGAGAAAACAGAAATAACAAACAAATGTATACGGTAATCACTAAATAAAGCATAACTATTAAATAAGAGTGCTTGAACTGCAATGAAAGGATAAGAGGAAATCTAACATAGAAGCTTAAGTATTCACTAAATACAAAAGAAACCTATTAAAGTTGCATCATTGAACTATAAAAGATAATATTAATACATCTTTCCAAACATTCGCTCAATAAGGTTTAACTGATTCAATGACAAGTAAACAATTAAATTTTAAATATCTCTGCCGCGAATCCACCGCGGTAAGTGTATTTTTCAAAGGTGAAAAATATTTAAAACTACATTTACAATTTTAAGGCCACGCCCGACTTCTAAAGGCCTTGCCCACTAAAAATCCGTGAAGATATGACGACTTTTTTGTTACTTATTTGTAGTTAAACCAATGTCCTAAAAGATCTAAAAGTTTGTGGCAAAAGCTCTAAAAGCAACGTGAGCATAAGGTTTGAAGATAGGAAAAATCGTCAAAAATTGAAATATATATATATCCTTTGGAAAATACACTAATAATATAAACTGTATCGTAAAAAAAGATATTTCTTTCTTTTTTTACTGGAGTACAAAGGTCCAAGTCAAATACATTTGGATATCTACTGGAAAGTTCAACACCAAACAATGCTATTCAAATTGAGCAGATTATTACTAAGCTTTATTAGTTATTGTAACAAAAGTAAGAAGAAAGTATCATTTTAACAACAACAAAAAAACCTGCAAATACCAAATTTAAGATTCCTAATTAAGATTAAGATAAGTGGTATATTGGGAAACAGGAAATCAAGACACTGGAGAGTCATAAACCAAATATTATAATTTTCTAGATCAGCATTCTTTAGAATTTGAGCTGCCAGGACCAACTTCCATATTATTTTATAAAAGTAGAATTTAATAAAAAAAAAAAGATGGGAAAAAGCTTATATTTAATGATCAAGTTTTAAAATCCAGAGGAAAAAATAAACAGATTGAATACACAACATATTCAATTCAAGAAGACTTTGTTTGTTTGTTTTTTATTTTTTTATTATTTTTTTTTAATTCTAATAATTAAATATAAGAGGTGCAACAGCTTCATTCTCAAGTAGAACTTAATGAGTTGGGAGGGGGAGTGGAGAACCTGGAGAAAGAGGATTTATTTTCTCTAATAAAAAAGTAATGAACGCTTCCAAGGCCATGACCGCTGCTGCTAAGGAGTTGAGGAAATGGATTCAATTATCCTTGCTTTCAAAAATCTATTTTAAAAGCTTAGATCAGGTTTAAAACGAGTCGAATGAATATTACATAAAAGCACTTCATTTCAAATGTATTATTAATTTCTAATAAAAAAACCTACTTCCATTATTTCACAGCCATTATTTCATTCAGATTAATCCATTCCTTTTAACATTAACATTGTTTTTATGCAACTAAAATAGATACTTCTTAGGATACAAAGGATACACAAAGAATCAAAACAAAATAGAGCAGAGAAGATTAAAATGTTTTGATTATAAAAGGAAATAATATCTATCTATCTATCTATCTATATATATATATATATTGTGTAAAGGAATAGACTGTAGACCAGCAGTGTCCAACCCTTACTTTGAATTCTTTCCGATAAGGATTCAACGAAACCTCATACTGTCAAATCAAAACATAATCCATAATTTTCCCCCCGTTAACCCTTGACTAACTTTGTTCATCCTTTGGAAGTTCACCAAGTACCAAGTGAGAAACACTGTAACACATAAACTGTTATCTTCGAAAATGATAAAGGTGTGTTAACTATTCGGATGAAGGTAATTAAAATTGTTTATACCATTTTGATTTCTTAAGGTTTACTTGAAAGTATATCGCTTTCATTTTTTTATAAACCGTGCTTTCAAATTGAACTATTTACTCAAAATGAAACTACATGTGAAAATTGTATATCTTATTGCAGTATTATTCTACTCGCACGTTTTCCAAATAAGAGGGAAAACTCGGAATAAAAATCAATTTTCTAAATTCATCTAAAAGTAAAATCTAAAAGTAAATTTAACTCAAACAAATTACTTTTATTTAATGAAAATTTTTATAAGATCTGCAAAACATGCATTTAGCAGTTTGGGGTTTGTTTGTTTGTTGTTGAAGATTTAAAAAAACGAAACATTAAATTAAGAAACTTTATTTTTTTTCACTTAATTGTAATTTCTTTCTTTCTCTCTTTCTTATTTTTAAGTTTGTAATTTCTTTTAATGTATTATCTTAATTACCATAAAATAATATATTTTCTTTTTTTTTTACAAATAATTATATTTTTATTTTTAAATAATGTCTGTAATCTTAGTAACACTAGTCTTTCATTAATTACAATTACTGAAAAGTATTTCATTGAATAATAACTGATAAATAGAAATCAGAAAATTATCTACTTTAATATCATAGATAATTATAAAAAGGACTTTGATTAATAAATGAGAGGTCCGGACATAAAACGTGACATTTAAGTGGAAAAAGATAAAAATCAATAAAAAAAAAAATCGCTAAAATCAATGTATTTTTTAATTGCTGCATTTTTTTTTTTTAGCAGATCAAACTTTGCTTCCTGCAGCACTGAAGGTAAATCTTCTAGATTATTAGGAAATGAACCCTGTGAAACTTGAGAGACTTACATACATAATATATATTAATATTAGAGAATGTTAAATTCATATGTCAGTTATCAAATTTTATTCCAACTCCTCACATATCTTCTTAGAACAATGAAGAGAACAGAATTTGGTCATGAGATTATATTAAGAACCATCTATTGGTTATAGTCTATACTTTCGTCCAAAAATAATTACTACTCAAAAAATATTAAAACCTCTGTAATCAAATGAAAATTGAAAAACACCTAATTATACAGAATTGCAATTCTGATTTCTAATTATCTTTTCTACTGCAATATTTATAGCTGTTATTAGAAAACAATAAAATCACAAATAAACTCAGTGTATTTGAATACGGACCGAATTTTAATATTAATATTAATAAAATATGTAGTACTTTAAACGTTAGTCCAGAAATGATTAGATTATTATAACTAATTTATTACTAATTTTTGTAATTATATGTATGCATAATATTTTAATTCCATAATTATAAAATACACATATCGTACATGTGATTAAAATTTTATATAATTATATAAATGAATTATTAATTTAGTAACTTATGTTGTATACAGTAACTTATATTGTATAAAAAATTTCTTGCAGTGTAATTTAAATAATTAAAGAATGAGACAGTTTTTAATTACCAGTGCTGCCTGACATTTTATGAAAAACACATTCCTCGGCTATTTAATTTAAAGTTTAATATTTTTTTAATCATCTGTTTCATAAACTTTTAATTTTGTAAAGAAAAGTTCCAAATAGAATAGAAATTGCTTAAATCTCACTTAAATTACTCAAATATGCCTAAGAAACAAATTGGAGCATGAAAGATATTTGGAATAAAAGACAGACTGTATAAATGTCAAGTGTTCTGTTACGCACTGAGTGACAAAAAAAAAATTAAGAACCAAAGAATCTGGTGATTTCTTTCATAATAAAAAAGATAAGAATCATTGATTTGTAAACAGAGGGTATTGGGAAAATCGTAAATTACGTTTCCTGAATAAAGTCAAATCTAATATTAAAACTAACTTAATAAAGTTAAGTTTAAGTTATTTAACTTAATAAAGTTTGAGTTATTGAAAATAAACAAAAGACACTATCAAGGAAAGCAATAGTTCGAATATCGATGTCAATTTGTGTCACTCGTAGTTACAACATTCGCAGTCAATTGTAAGGATTGGAGAAATTTGATTTTCTTTTCTTTCCTTCTTGTTTTAATTATTAAAATAAGATTATTTAATTATTAAAAAAACTGAAACTTCAATGTTGTATTGTTTAATTACATTTCGTTGTATTATTAAAGTTAATAAAGTAGGCTAAATATATTTATTTCAGTTATGTTTCTCAAAATATGAGAATGAAAAGGCTTTGTTTTAACATTTATTTTAAAATGCAAATAGTAAAAAAAAAAATAAAAAAAAAAAAAAAAAATATGTTATTTTAATTATTTTTTTAAAATAAATATTGACAATTTTTCGTTAATTTTAAGCAATTCATTAACAAAGGTTAATTCGGTTAAGCTTATTAGAGGTTTGTTCATAATAAGCCATTAATTATGCTGTTTTAAAAAAACTGAAAATACAACTTTTATTTTAATCCTATTAATGTCTACTAGTAAATCAGTTCTGAATAAAATTAACCAAAAATTACCATTTTATTTCTCTTTCTTTTTGCTACGTGAAATACACATAATTTTTTTAATAAAAAAATATTACTATTTATTATAAATGAAATGATCTTTGATTGATATTTGTCTTTTTGTTTGATATCTTTTAAAAAGAAAAAAAACATTCTTTTGTTCTTTAAGTAATTTAATAATAACCTTTGTTGTCGTTGCTTTAATAACATTATTAAAAAAAATAACAAAATAGGAAACAAAATTAAAAGAGGAAAGCAACAGATATCAAAGAGATCAACTGGGACAGAAATATCCATGAACTTAAAACTTATGAAAGCTAGCAATGTCAAAGAATTCTGTCATAAAAACTTAAAAGAATTCACAGATGGTTCTTGCCGAAGTATAGCAATGAGTAAAATAAATACTTTTCTTATTTTTGAATTGAATTTTCATTTTTATTCAGGATCAATATAAGCCAACGAGCTATTATATTAAGCTATTAAATTGTTCGATTAAAATTAGCCTTGCAGAAAAGTGAAATGGATAATCGTACAGACATTTATCTTTCACCTCCTGCTTCTGCAAAGTTTCGAAATATAAAATCTGCCATTTTCTTTTTTAAAAAAATCCGAACATTGTAGATTCCAAATCTACTCCGCTTTATTAATAATGACTGATTTGAGTAATAATTTATGATGTACAGGTTAATAATACCAATACTCCCACAGGATAATTGAATCTTAACACTTGTGAATGATTCCATCCACTTTCCGACCAAAACAAATTGCAAGAATTAAGTTTTCCATGTGCTATTCTTTATATTTTATAATTGCTTTTGCTCTTCACTGGGATCGTTCCAAAATTAGTAGATACCGGTATATTTTTTTTTATGAGCAGTTTGGAAATGAATGTAAAATATATAGGCCTATAGCTACTTGAGAAACATTACTAGATTTCTTTTTATGTTTATGCATTTTATCAGAATTAATTTGTCATAAGTAAACATATCAAGTTTTTTAAAAAAAAAAATGTTTTTGAATGAATATACGCTGTTAAAATTTTGCAACTAAATTTCAGCAAAGTTGATCCGTATCGTTCAAGAGAGTGCGTGGACAGTGCGGAGATGAAGACCTCTGTTGAATTATTGTAAGAAAAACCCTATTCCAATGAAGCAGTTTAAAGAACTGTAATTTCCAAATGTATATCATGCAAATTCAGCGGTTAATTCTAATCTGACAGTTATTCATACATTTAAGTTGTCACCAGTAGAACTTAAAATTAAACTAGTATTGATCGAGTGAGTTATCAAATCTGATTTTGAATTTTCTTGGTACTTAATTTAATGTCAAAGTATTAAGAATTATTACACTAATTCCTAAAGCGATTAATTTATATTGTAATATCTACAATCAGAAAAGCATTAACTAAATTAGCATACGAAGAAACAAAAAAAAAAAGTCTTCTGAAGCGAAACTTGTGCGGAAGATCATTTTGCTGCTTATTTCATCCCGTCAATCATGTTATCAATGGAAGAGAAGCACTGTCTTACCTGATTTGATTCCTTTTCCGGCTCATACAATCCGCTGATTAGAGCAGATGTCCACAAATCCAATAGTCGATGGCGACACCGACCGTGTCAATGGACAGCTCACCTCAACTGACCATCACCGGAAGTACGCTTCTTCACACGAACACCACAGCAGAGTCGCTCACGGCCAACAGACACAGCTACTACAAGGAAAGCATCCTCCTAGCAATTACTAACCATTAGAAGAAAGTTTATGATTGGAATTATTACTCAGATTACAGAAATAAAGTCGTTAGTAACTGACTATCTTATTGTTATGTTTACTCACTGTTTTTGACTGTTTTACGTATTTTGGACAAATCTTCGTAACTTTTTAAAGTATAATATAAAAAATGGAAAAAAATGGAGATATTCACCGTAACGAAATGGCGGCTACTTTCTTAATGTCTTCCTCACCAAACTTAGCATATCAAATAGGAAAATATTAATAATAATAATAAAAAGGAACATTATTAGTTAACAAACAGTTCATAAAATAAACTAGATACAGATTATTAAGCTGGATTGTATTTAAGTGACTGAAAAGGAAACTAAAGAGGAAATAAGCGATTATTAATCTTAAAATGGATCTAATATTTGATTTGTTTCAAAATTTATCAAAACTTAATTGAAATGTTGTACGAACATTTATGTCTGGATAATAAGAATTACTGATAAAAGCAAATTATCCAAGAACTTTAATTCTAAGTTATTAAGTAGTTAAAACATTTTTAAATAAGTTATTACTGTTGTTATAACTGGTTAACCCAAATTAAGAAAGGAATTCGAAGCTAGGTCAAAAGTGCAAGTTGAAAAAACGCTAGAGAACCAAATAATAATAGCAATAATAAAGTCCCCATTTTTATTTTACTTTCAGAATTGCGTCATTTAATAACTGAATGACAATAATCTGTTTTTAAAGTACTGTTTTAAATTTGCTTTATCTTTTTCTTTCTTCAGTTTGCTTGCTGTAATCTTAACTGAATGATTTTCCTAATTGACGATCAATGAACATATTTAGGGAATTCATTCATATTCAGAGCTGTTACGTCATTGATCCATTTATTTATTTTTAATTCATATTTGAGATGAAATGCAATCAATAAATACTTTTTATTTTTTAAAACTGTTTACATCCGACGATGAAATTGAATACACCGTGAAACATACCATAGCAAACAATTCTAGAAAACGCTGGAAAATTTCAGTTATCCTGTGTCCCATCTTCGGTGTCATTATGAGTTTTAATCATTGATGAAAAATAAAAAAAAATAGGCAACAATTATGAACGTGATTCTTATATATTTTCATTGTATATTCACCATTGACTTTAGGTCGGTCATTTCAGTGCAGGATCTCTTTTGTCTGAAGAAGGGATTTTTTCGTTTTTGATTCTCACTTGGATCCTTGATTTCATCAGTAAACCTCCTTCCTCTCAATTATCCTGTCGTGGCAGCAGAATTCAAGTTCGTTTTTTGTTTTCCAATTGATTCGCTATTTCCTTGTTACTTTCTCATTCGAAGGGAGAAACCTGGTTGACCCGGAGCAACACATTCTCCTCCCTTCTTCTTTTCTCTGCTTCTAGATTCGAGGAGTTTCACCTTCTCTTAAGAACGGTCATTATTAATTATTATTTACCAACGGACGACATGGAAAGCAAAGGACAAACTAAAAATAATATAGAAGCAACAATCAAAGCTAATTCATAAGAAAAACATAAATAAATAAGCATTTTGAGAAAGCGTTAGCTTTTTGAGTCTTGCAACGAATGAGAATTTTCTAATTATCCAAAGAAAATATCTATTTATTCTGTAAAAACCAAACTTGCTATTCAGTGTTTCTTCGAAATATTAAAGTAATGAAAGTCGATTAATTTTTACTTATGCCTAAAACTCGCTTCAAGTTATTTGAGAGATTTCATTTTGAAACACTGAATTGTCGGAATAACTAGTGTTTGTTATTGTGGTCACGCGATACCGAAGGTTTGGTCCAAAAATTTATAACCCTCTTACTATACATTTTGAGGGAAGAGAAAAAAAAAGCTTATCAGTTTAAAAATTCAATTTTAAGTTAAAATATGCATATTTCTGTCTGTCTGCATGTCCGTTACTATGTGTATTAGGAAGCTGAAATTTGAATGGTATGTTTCAATTTTTAAAAATCAAAGTTTCAATAGATAGCAAGAAACTAGGCGCCAAAACCCTCCAAACTACGTCAACGATTGAAGAACTGTTTCTCCAAGGAACCTTACATTTATCCTTATAAGATTTTAATACATATTGGGTCTTTACAAAGGAATTATGGACCAAGAAGCCACTTACATACATTGTCATAGATACAATAACTCAAAAAAAGAAAAAAAAGACTTAATTTAGAAGTGAGTCTTTAATTGCTACTGTTAAATATTAATTGCCTATTGATTTTGGAATAAATTAAGCCCCCAAGTGAAGAGATTAGAGTTAAAAAAAAAACCTTTCCTTGATTCTTATTATATTTATTGTATTTAGAAACATAAATAAATTTTCATCTAAAAAAAAAAATATTAGATTGTTCACTGCTTTTCTAAATAACTTTTTTTTCCTTACTTTTTGGTGGGCTTTCAGAACTTCTCATTCTAGATGTAATTTTCTTGTTTAGTTAATAACTGTAATTAGATTTCCGTTCATGAATATTCGTTTAGTTTAACTTATCTTTTAATATTAAAATCATTTATAATTTTAGTATAACTTGGCTATTTGAGTTATTTAAGCTTATTTATAATTCTAAATAACTCAAATATCCCTATTCGTTAATTTTCTTAGCATGAACAATCACTAAAATTACTGGGTATTAAAATATCAGATCAAAATTTCTTAGAAATTAGACCATCTCTCCTAGTGTATCGATGAAGAAAAGCAATATGGACAGCCTTGTAAAGCATAAGAACAAAATGGATAAAAAGCTTTGCGGGCCAGTGAGAGTAACACAGTTTTTAAGAACTTCTGCAACAACAAAAACAAAAAATCGCCTGAGCCTAATGCAGAACAGAGGTCAGAGGGTGGATTAGATCGACCTGTCATATTTCCCATAAAGAGTGATCTATCGAAAACCAATTTTCATTTTCAAAGTCGACATTTGTGGGAAAAATAAATAATTACTATATCATACATTTTCATTCCCCAATTCAGCATAAAGGATGCATTAATAATGTAGAAATATTTAGAAAAAAGAAAAAATAAATTTTGTATTATTATTTGTTTTCATTTTATTATACATGTCAAAGCATATTTAGGTTAAAAAAAATATTTTATTAAAGATTTTTATAAATATTTTCAAGCGAAATACTCGAATTATTATTGACAATATTACTAATATGAAAAAGTTGAATAATAAATATCTTTGGTGGATGTTATTTTAACAAATAACTTTTTAATTCATAATATCTGCATAAAATTCTATTAATAACTTCCTTTTCTTACACCTTATTATATTTATTGTATTTTGGTTTAATATTTTTTTCTACAGTAGATATTGATTATCCATTCTATGGTATTTTCCTGATAAAACCAACAGTAAAATTTATTTTGTTAAAATTACTTTTATTACTTACAAAATAGTATTAATTTTACTTGTTTACCATTTAAGCTTTATTATTCACTAAAACAATAATTAATAAACAGGGTTTTTATTACAGGATTTTTTATTACAGGGTTTTTATTACAGGATTTTTATCACAACTGTTAATCGGAAATGCTTCAGTTCAATGTAGACTTTCCATAAACCTTCGAAAGCTTTTCAATTACTGCCTTTTTTTCCTTTTTCAATTCAATTTTTAACTGTAGTAAGGTGGAATTTGTACACGTTACTATAGTTAACAAAAAAAAAAAAAAAGAAATTGAAAAATGGACTTAGGTCACTTTCAAAATAAACGGCTCAATTATCAGTAATAATATTTATTAATAATATTGTATATACTAATGATTATATACTCAATACTATAATTTACATTATAATATAATTACAGCAAATTATGATCTTATTATATTACAGAATTATTATTTCAATTTAAGACATCTTTTTAAAAAATTTATATAGTTAATTTTTCACTAATAATAAATTTACATCACTCTTTTTTTTACAATAACTAGTCGGCTACCCGTCGCTTCGCTCCGGAAGCCTCGCGTACGTAACGGAAAACAATTTGTTATTTATTAAAAAAAACACACACACAAATTACATCAAGTAAAATAAAACTAAAATTTTTTTAAAGTTTTTTTTTTTATTTTAATTTTTGATGTATATATTCTCTCAATTCACGACTGCTTTTAGAATCAGCGGGTGAATCATATATCTGTGATATATTTTTATTTTTTATAGAGATTAGAATGTAATCCTTGTGGTCTAATGCCTAAGACGTCTAACTTCGGAGCAGAAGGTTGCATGTTGGATTCTAGTAGATAACTTGTAGAAATTATTTCTATTTTTGTAAATTACAATAATTGCACCAGACCGACAGAGAAATAAAAGATTTTCGTAATATAGATACAATTTTCAGTCGCTTTTGAGCTACAAATAGTCAGCTTTCAGTATTCTACTTAATAGAAATAGTGCTTCTTTCTTTCTTGAGTCTCTTTTTTTTTATTTCCATTGATACTTTACAGTGGTTTTTGAGTTAGAAATAGTGATTGTTTTTGAGTAACAAATAGCGATTTTTCAGTATTCTACCTAATAGAAATAGTGATTATTTTTTTTTTCTGTTCTTTTTTATCCAATTCCAATTGATACTTTTCAGTGGTTTTTGAGTTACAAATAGTGAAAACTATCTATATCTATTAGCTAGGCCATCAGATTGTTCGATATAGATATTTGAAGAAGAGATTTCAGATGGACGTTAGTTGATATAGATGATAAATGAAGATCATAGCTTGTATACGAAATTCTTCGCAAGAAATTGATTGTGAATATATTCTTTAGAGTGAAGATAATCAAATTCTGTTGAATTGTGACTCAAAGACCTAAAGTTGTATGTGAGTTAAGACAACGTTTTCCAATTATATGGCAACTTTATTTAGAGTTTGTCCTTGAGCTTTATTGATAAATATCGCATAAGAAGGTCTGATCGGAAATTGTTTTCTTGTGAAAGTGAATGGAAGTAGATTACCGCATAGACATCCTATGGATGAAAACAAAATCTCCTTTGTGAGTTCTGTTATAATTTCGGTTTCTATGAGATCATTATCGAATGAACAGCATTTAAGTTGAGTTCCATTGCAGTATGCAAACTTGGGATTGATGTTTCGCAACAATATTATTGGAGATCCAATCTTCAATGACAAACGATGTTGAGGAATTCCGCTGAGATTCAATGCGTTCAGACACTCGGGCATATAGAGATGTTCGTGTGGTGAATTATCAGAAGTGTCAATTTTATTCGCACTTGTATTGTATGCTCTGTAGTCTCTCCTTGTATTCTTAGACTTATCATTCGATTGATGTTATCGACACTCTCGTTCATCTCGTTTATCCAATTCCAATTGATACTTTTCAGTGGTTTTTAAGTATTTTCTCAGTATTCTACCTAATGACGTACTGCTTCTTTCTTTTTAATTACAAGTGTTACTTTTCAGTCAAAGTCAGTTCAAATTTGACAGATAAGTCAAAAAAGCAATATGAAGAGAGTTGTAGTTCCCATGGCCTAATGGGTAAGCTGTCTGACTTCGGATCAGCAGGTTGCAGGTTCGATTCCTGTCGCGGATGTTTCATTGAAAAAATTCTTTCTATTTTTCATTCTCACAGAAAACTGCGCCGGACAGACAGACAGACAGACAGAGAAATAATAGATTTTAGTAATATAGATTTCTATTCATATTTGGATTCATTTGAATTGAAATGCTTCTACAATTTTCTGCAATTTCATATCATTTTCAATATTCAAAATTCTCCATAGCCTACACTTGTCTACAGCAATTTATTTTCTGATTTTTCCGTCTGAAATAACCCTCAGATTTAAAGGTCCTTTATTTCGGATACAGGAAATTGTATAAAATTAGGGGAAATCAATTATTACAGCTATTATTCGAGAACGTTCAATTAAACGTAGCTTTATTAATCGTAGAATCAATTTTTAATCAAACGGTTTCGAATATTAATAAAAGTCATGGAATAAATTTGCAAATTATCCTGAATGAAAAAGCCTTAGGAAAGAAAATTTCAGAGTTTTCGAACATTTCGCAGCATTGAAGATCCTATATATTTCGAATTATATTGAAATACCTTTAATATTGTTATTTAAGTAATTTAAAATATAACTTATTACATCTAACAACATTCTTCCTGTTTGAGTTTTATCAGTGGCGTACCAACGCCTTTGGGGGCCCGGGGTGGGAATTCCATTATTCCACAACCAAAAAAAAAAAAAAAAAGGAAATCTTGCTTTTACAACCAAAAAAAAAAAAGGAAATACTTGGGTGGATGGGGGCCCCTAGGCTGACTGGTGGGGCCCCCTAGGGTTGCTTTTGACAACCAAATAAAAAAAAAAAAGGAAATACTTGGGTGGATGGGGCCCCTAGGCTGACTGGTGGGGCCCCCTTAGCTTGCTTTTACAACCAAATTAAAAAAAAAAAAAAGGAAATCTTGCTTTTACAACCAAAAAAAAAGGAAATAAGCTGCTTGGTGGGGCCCTCTAGGCTGGCTGATGGGGGCCCCTCCCAGGTGGGGGCCCGGGGCAGACCCCCTCCCTGATACGCTACTGAGTTTTATAAGAGCGAAGGAAGATTGGTATGACCAACTTCAATTAAACTGTAGGTACTTATTATTTATTTAATCTTTATGTCCTTAAAGGTACTACATATCTTTATGAAATTAAAGGTACTACATATCTTTATGAAATTAAAGGTACTACAAACAACAATGGATTTTAAATGTACGTCAAGCAATTTAATGTATATTATTATATTATCCATTTACAAAATCGGAAATGACAAACAATTGATGGCTAACTTTTTTTTATTTTACTGAGTAAGTACATAATTACTCAGGAAACAAATTGGCACTGTTATATTTACGCTTGTGCTACCCGTGTCTGATGAGGATATGGGGTGAGTCCTCCCACTGCCAGTGACCTGTCACGCTGCTTCCTTCAGTCGACTCATGGGTGGTAAAAGAATATAGAGCAAATTTATGGACTAATTGTAAACAAAATGAAAGCCAACTGTAAAGAGTCATCTCATTCACTACACGTATATCTACACGTAGGGTAATTCACGACGATCGCTGACCTTAGAATACAACTACATAAAAGAACAAAAAGGCTTTTAAAATAGTCGAATTGCATTAAAAGGAACAGATAGTTTTGGTCAAAGCTTCATATATAAAGTTTAGCAATTCATAACTGTGTAATTAATATAACATATTTTTCCTGTCAACAGTCATATTGATGGAAGCAGAAATGAAATATAATAGATTTGGAGAAAAATTGGAGAACCTTCTTCAATAAAATTAAACCTGCTCAGCTTACTTTAATATTATGACTGCATTTAAACTAACATAGCAGAGGAATTTTAGTAGAACTATTTTTTTTATACGAAGTCTCTCCCCAAAATAATTTCCTACTTTTTTTTTAATGCAGTTTTACAATCTTAAACTATCTGGTTAGTTTAACATAACTGTTAATCTTTTAGTGGCAAATCTTTGTTCTTCTTTTTAGTATTATTTTGCATGAATTTAGAATTAATATTACACTTTCTTATGTCACTAGAAACCGCTAGCGAAAGAAATGATTAAGAGAAATTAGAACATTTCGTAGTTTTTCCAGAAATAGCATTCTATCTATCTTCCAAGAAAATGCTTTCATTACTCAGTATTCCAAATATACATGCTTAACTCAGTATTCCAAATATATTGCAAATGTACAATGGTTTCCATTCAGTAAGAAAAAAACCTCACAAAAATTGTGATTATTTGGTATTATCTTAATCGAAAGATTCATAATTCATAAAATATCAATTTCTTACTGGTATTTTATGAATTAGGTTATACATTTAAATTTTTAACTTCCATTTCTTCAATTTCTTTTCAAATCTGAATTTCAAAAATAAATAAGTATTTTCTAAAGTCCGTCTCAGATTTCTGTCAATCACTGTTAAATGACTAAAATGACAATGACATATGCTTTCTCGCTGTTAGGTCGCCACAACAGTGAATAGTGTGAAGTAAAAGTCATTATTACATTGATCTAATAGAATGAAGTAAAAGTCATTATTACATTGATCTAATAGAATGAAGGCCCACATCAATGTCATTTTAATTATCTAAGCATTCTACAGTCTATAGAAATCTTGAGATGGTATTTGTAGTTAAATACAATTTTCTTTCTTCAGTTGGTGATAAAGCCCTTAGTGGCATTTTCAGAATCATTGATGCTGAAAAGATTAAAGATAAAATTTAAAAAACAATGACAGTTCTTTAAATTAAGCCAATTGAAGTGGTAGAATGATATTATTATTTTAAATCTACTGTTAAGTAGCAATTCTTCAATGTGTATATATTTATGTTTGCTGTAATCGGGTTTTGGTGTAAGCTAAAACTGATTACAAAAGTTTTGCAGAGTTAACTTCCAGAAAACATAACAAAATCTATTTTTAATGAAACATGTTGTCTAGTTGGGTTACAATTAATTCTCTTCCTCGAGAATAGAATTTACAGATAAGAAATCTTCCGTCAATAACATCTACTTGTAGGGAACACTTCTCTTGAATATTTATCTTCTAGGTACTATAGTCGCAGGCTATCTTCGAGATTCTTTAAAAGTCCTATCCTAGAATGCGATGATGTGATTAATAGTAACTCATTCCCTCTTCTTAATTTCATATGGAAGATCTAGAAGAAAATCTAAGAAAGACAAAATATATGGTTGCAATTAACTTATCTTTGGCAATGTACATAATAAGTCTCCGCTATCTTTCTAAGATTCTTTCTGTTAACATTAAGCAGTAACACAATAATTAACTTTAATCATTAAATCAATTCACTATTCAATCGATGTTAGTCTTCTATATCGATTCTCTTAAATGTTCAAAGTTCACTGGAAAACATCATTTATTTTATAAGAAAAAAGTTCTCTTAACAAATCAGTAACATCTATGATTCGATTAAAGTTGATCTGCCTTTAATTCTAATTTAGCGATTGATTATCCTGATAGTACTATTCTACGATTATCTGGATTTTAACACCTTATGCTAAATTAGGCTTAACACCTTATGCGAAAATATTCACAATTCACTTTATAGATTTAAATAAAGAAAATAACTTCTTTATCCCGCATAAATAATTCTCTGGATCATTAGACTAGATTTAAAGAGTTCTTCGCCTAAACTTAATCCGTATAATTCCTATCGGTCATGTAGATTCGAGTCGCCGCCATTTTCGAATAACGATTCTTCAATGCGAAAATCCTTCGTCATCTTCGACTGTTTAACATTCCCACGCGTAAATTCAAGAATAAGTAAATGATTTGTACTTACGACTTATCCTTAAGAGAAAATAAATCGATGCTCATCAAATGCAAACAACTGTTCGATAATAGTCGTAATCCAATTCACGTTGTGTGTAGATAAGGCTTATTCTCCATTCTTCGTTGCACAGATTCCTTTTTCCGATTTCTCAAGAATCAAAAAAAATATAAATTGAGTTTTCCATTAAACTCATCTGGGAATTTCACTGTCTGGCATTGACTTTCACACATATATCTATTTCGCCATAGATATATTTTAAATTCTTTCTCCCATGTCAGAGAAAAAATATTTTACTGCTTCCGCAAGAAGCTCATTTTTAAGACTAATTTTTTTCTCTTCCAAGAAACACTAACAATTGATTCCAACGGCTTGCGCTTAACATCTCGACTTCATTGTTGTCCGCGCAACCTCTCCGTTGCACTCATACTATTATTGTAAAGACCATGAAGGCTTATTTTCCTCATACGTTTTCCCTAAAAAAAACCAGATAAATTTGATTAACGAAAACACAATTTTAAACCACAAGAAAAGGTTAGTAATGCCGTTCTTCCTTTCTTTTCTTGAGTTCAATTCGTTTCACCATTAAAAATCTATGATTTAATATAAACAAATAAAAATAATAAACATAAAACAAAAGTTATAAATTTCCAGGCTAATGTTATTATTCTATTGCAGTATCTTTCGTAATTATTTTATTTCATTTTTTTTAATATTTATTTTGAAAAAAAAACCCATTTAGTTGCATCTTCTTTAATTTTAGTTCTGTTGCTAACTTCAATAAAATTCTATTTTTATACGTCCAGTAATTAAAAACTCTTTCTGAGTTGTTTTGAATGTCCACGACAATATTTATATACAAGTTGAACAGGTTTTAGTTGTGGGCAACCGCATAGGAAGGTGCTGCAGGTGGGGCCACTGGGTTAGCGGTCGCACAACCGCCACATGTGGTAACTCAAACACAATCACATTCATTCCATGTTATCATTAA
>JAFIDM010090592.1:0-16048 GCA_023159025.1 Thereuonema tuberculata
GCCGCGATACCAACTGTCCTTCAGCCAGGCGCCTTCGTATGGTTCGAGAAGACACAGCGGCCCCTAGTGAAGGTGCTACCTGTGCCTGGAATGCGGCCGATGAAGCAGTTGGCTGTACGCGTGCATTTCTGACTATGTGGCGGTCTTCTCGACGACTGGTCTGTCGAGGGCGTCCTGAGCCTGGTCTTCGTGTACATGACATCTCTCGGGTCCAGTGGTCCCAAAACCTCCTCACAACACAATCAGAGCGGCCTAATTGACGAGCTACTCGCCTAGCTGACCACCCAGCTTCCATCATCCCGACGAGTCTCCCTCTCTCAAACTGCGACAACTGCGTATACTGTCTTCGAACACGGCGTAATGGCATGTCTACCTCAGCTCTTCCTTTGTAAATGATTCAGCACACTTAAACAAGCTTTGGTTACCTGTTTTATACTCCGCAGAGTACGATGTTCAACGCCCTCTACCGGCTATACGTAATGCGCAATCACGCTGCATTTCTAATCATTTGTATATCTCCCCGACATGTACCTTCATTGCAAGTTTCGTTACGATCCCGCAATTATTTCTTGGTGCGCTAATTTTTTTGTCCATGAGTACATATATATCCAAATTTAAGACAGTAAAGAAATCTTAGGCAGAATATAAAGAGAAACATTCTTAATCAACAGCTGCCATTTTACTTCAGAGTCGATAACAAACAAACTGCTGTCCTTTATTGTCACCGGAGGAAATCACACTCAATGCTATTGTTGTAAGGTGGTATTCCTGTCTCATTGTTGTGAACTATGTACCGCTTGAGCTAAATGATGTTAATAATTCTGAAATTATTTTCTCAAGTTCAGATTGCTCTAATAAAGACTCACAGATAATCTTTGATTATTTAATCATGTGTCTACGTTTTCTACTTGGCAAGTATTGTCATAAAGCATTTATTATTTTTGGGAAATTATTGTCATACATAAATTTAAATTCTAATTAGAATTATGTTCTTTGTTTTTTTTAGTGGAGGATATTATTTCAACATATTCCAGTCATCAGATAATAATTATTTGTTGAATCCAAGTATTTAATTTAAATTCATGTAATGCTTTGAAATCTTTCCTTTATGACAGCCCTGATTAATTTCATAGTTTATATAAATTGGAGGTTTTCTTAATTGATTTTTTTTTTTTAGAGTTGTGTTTCCATTTAATTAGGTTTCGCATTTATAGCTTTACATATTTCTGTATTTATGTATTCTGCCTTAAATGATGATTATAAATTAAACTTGTTAAGCTGACGCTTTACACTTGGCTTCCTCACTTTTATCTAGAAAAATACAGGAACTTCAGTTCATTTAGTAATTGTTCATTTCTTTAAGGAAAAAACCTCAAATTTTAAGAATAAAGCCTTAATTTCTAAAAATCATGAAATCTTAGCAAATGTAGAATTATTAATGTGTTAATTACAGCAACAAAATTATAACCACTTTAGAATTAAAAAAAAAGAAAATGCAAATATTCTTAAATAAACTTAGAACATGAATTTTAATATCATAATTAGTACAAATATATCAGGATATTGTCACAATACATATCTGGGAATCCTTTATTTTGATAATGCTTTACTTTTTAATATCAACTTCATTTGCATTCTCTTCTTAAAAATATAAACAATATTTCGACTGTATTTATTTACCAATCTTCTTGCAGGTTTTACAGCAATAATTCTTCTACATTGCCTATTCCAAAAAGAAGCCTTTTCAGAAGAAACAAATTATCAAATCAAATAATAACAAAATAACATGTATCACCCTGAGATGTATAACAATGTGACAATGTGACAATTAATAATTATTGTCTTAAATCTCCATTACTTTCATTATTATTCTAATTATTCTCTACGATTTTCTGAAAAACATTAAGTGCATAATGAATTATTTTCACACTTTGATATCTGCTCATGCATTTAAAGCAACTAATCATTCATGACTCAATTATGAAACGAGATTTCTCGTCCTTTATGCTAAATAAAAGTTTTGTTAGGGGGAGATCCTATGAGCTTATCAAATCAAATCAATTTCTTTGAAATCAGATGTATGGGGGTCGTTTGATAAATAATGTAACACAATGTTTTCTCGGCTAATATTTGATGAAAAAACGTGAAATTTTTTATACAGTATCTTCAAACATTCTCGCATTTTCTCAAATTGTTTTTTCATTCTCCGCTGTGCGGCAGCACTGTAGGTAGCGTTCAAGATGGCATCTGCGAATGAGATGCGTTCCAAACAAAAGAACAGTTATTGAATTTCTTTTGACGGAACAGGAAACCATGACAAATATTCACAAGCTCTTATATAATGTCTACATACAGTTGATAAAAGCACTGAGAGTCGTTGGGGAATCGTCTGTCGTCGTCAAAAGAAAGAAAAGAAAACCGGTCTGATATCCTGCACTCCGGCCGGCCGCACACAGCTATGAGTCCTGCAATGTTGCAATGTGCAACGTGCAACGATCAACTCAGAAGCCTACATGAAGACTCTTAAGAAACTCTGGAAACAATTCCAGCGTGTTCGTGGCCACAAAGAGGTGAACAAACTTCCCCTGCTCCACGACAACACCCGACCACACTCAAGTCTGTATACCCGCGAGGAGATCAAAAACTTCACTGGACTGTTCTCTCTCACCCTACAGCCTGATGTCGCACCTTCGGACTTCTATCTATTCGGTCCTTCTATCTAAAGGATGCAATCCGTGGGAAGCGATATGCCAACTATCAGGAAGTTCTTGATGCAATAAGAAGTTAGTTACGGCATAGTAAGAAGTATAGTGGTACCGTCAAGGCATACAAGCTCTAATCTCGGTGGTGTAAGGCCATAGAGTTGAACGAACATTTTGTTGGAAAATAGTTTTTTATAGCTAAAGAATTGAGGAACAAAGTGATGTATTTAAAAATGTAATAAAACGAATCTACGTTGAGACAAGATTTGACTTTGAGAAAAAAAAAAAATGTTGCATTACTTATTGAATGATCCTTGTACCATTTATAAAACTCAAAGAACATTATTATTTGATACGATCTTAGGAGCCATGCATGTCTTTAGTGGGATACTCCAACTTAACTAATTAATTACAATTATATAGAAGAAGTAATATCCGTTTTATAATAAAAAATTCAAAAAAGCAACAACATCACATTGGAAAGTTGGAGAACCAATCAGCGAAGATGAGATGCATGACGACATCAGAGCCGCGCCACCTGGTGGTCAAACTACTAAAACTTAAACAAATAAATGAATAATTATATAATTAATATATCATAGATTCAAGAAATAGTTCATCGTCTAACTTTCCGATATGATGTGATCGCTTTTGGAATTTTCTGTTATATAACGGGCGTTATTTCTTTGTTTCTGTGCACTTGAAAATCGATCGTATATGTTATCCAGTTTATATGTGCGTGCTTGAGAATTCAAGGACATATTGAATTCCCTAATTGCTTATTACCGCACGTTAAAATTTTCTTCATAAATAATATTTTTTTTTTAATTTACAGGACGTTTGCTCAAGATAGTTCACCAAAAACAAAAGATTAAAAAAGTAAGAAGCTATCTACGATAATCGTATTTGAATTAACAGAAATGTTTATTAACATATTTGTGAGGGATACAAATTCCTTTTCCTGATAATTTCACATTTTAAAATAGTAATATTGAATTTATAGCAAATCCCATCTTAGGACACTTTTGGCACGAATGATGGGACAGTATTGCTGGAAATTCAATGATAAATGAAATCATTCGCACAGCATATAGGGCAATTGAAGTACAAAGAATCCGCACAATATAACTTTTTTTACACTCTTTGCATGCTATGCATTCAATTCAATGTTCTATTGAAACTGAATAAAGCCCACTATAAATGATGCAGCTCCAGTTCTTATCTGAATTTGTCCTTGCCTTTGGCTTTCCGTGAACTTGTTGTTGCTTAGTAGTCTTTTCGTTTCATTTAACTGTTGCATTATTCTTCGAAGTTTGCAATGATTTGTTGGCGACAAGTTCTTTTTTTATGGAGAAAAGGTGACAATTCTCGCTGATACAAATGGCACAGGCAATATGTCAGTACCATGTAAAAACTTATTAACATTTTCTGGATGGACGATTTTTGTGGTGAAGTGGTACTATTACATGGATTGTTAAAAGGATTGAATGTAATTGATTCAGTAAGTCCATTGCTGCTATTGTTCATGGTGTTGTATTTTATGTTGTCTATAGTTTAAATAGACTACTATTTTTAAGTAATTTGGTTTCCGTAACTAAAATATAATACAAATTCAATATTTACGTAAAACCAAATCCCTAACATGGCACAATAAAAATCTTGTCCCGTCTTAAATTTTTTTCTTCATGTCTCATAATAGGAATCATGGTATCCTTAGTAAGTATCGGATGGTGGTTTCGCGTGAGGTAATTCACATTTGTCGAAACTACAATATAGTCATCCCTTATCTATAAAACTTTACTTTCTGTAGGATTTACGAAGACTTAAATGGATCATTCCATGTCATCTGATTAGATGTATGGCAGGTGACTATTTCTGATTTGATTGATTTTTTTTGTAGACATCTTGTTACTTCAAAGGAACACACACGAAATATATCTGTGACGCACGCATAGTTTATAGTAAATACAAGACTTAGATGCGTGTAGATTAGAGTGAAAAAATTATTGTTCAGCACTGCGTTGCAAGCTTTTGCGTTAACAAAAATGTATCATGGAACAAAGTGGCCATTTTGGAATTCAATAAGTTTTCGTAGAAATATGCTGTAAGGTTAAAATTTGTATTCCTGGGAAATTTGTGGATTCTCTGCTTGAAAAACCCAACGAAAATGGTATAGATATCTTAGTTTGGGAGATAAGAACGATTAAAAAGTAAGTTTTAAACGCCCAGTGTTCCGTGATGCATATTTATCAGGTTTGTTGAGTTATTATTAATTCACTTAGAAGCATGATTTTATTTTTATTTTAATACTTTGGGTGTAGATACCTTTCCAGGTTCGATAGTGTAGAGGTTAGGCTGAGGCAAGAAGTTACATGGAAGTCTCCAACTGGCCACGGAACGGAATTCGGCTTCTGTAAGAAAGGCCAAAAAGCTATGTGAGCAGTTACCTAGGAGGTTCTATGTTTTGAGTGAGGTTATTAAGGTATGAAGCTCATTTGATCAAAAATTCAAGTTAAGTCCGCAACTCTATTTTTAAGAAATGGCTGAAAACGTGCTTCGGATCACAGTAACTCTCCCTGAATTAAACGCATTGTAATGTTAACCTGCAATGAGCATATTGTTTTATAATCACATATAGTACGATATTTAAAAGGAAGCAATTAAACATAAACTCATTACACAACATATTTAATCCTACTAGCTTGTTAAAAGAAAAAAAATCAAAAACCAAAAACAAAAAGTTTATAAGATAAAATATTTATTAACTGACAAATCAATATTGTTTGCTACTTCTATAGTCTTATAAGCTTGCTAATTTATGGAAAACTAAGAACGTTTTTAAAATTTACTACTGGAAGTAATTGTAATACATACTACATAAGATGCTAGATTTCATCGTATCAGTTATGCTGGGATAATTTGATAGTGATGCTAGAATATGGTTTCATTCAACTTGAAGTGTTTTATACTGCCGTTTACTTCGCCCGTGCATCTCAGAGGCTTCAGTTACGGATAACACATCTTGTAAAAGTATGCAGCAGATGTCGTTGACTCCCCACCAAACAACGTCACCATTTCTTCGCATGAATTTAACGAGAACATTAGAGTTTTCGTCGGAACGATTCATTACGCATCCAAAGTAAAATTTAGAAGTGTACAAACATGCAACATATTTTCCAGTTACAAGTGTAGCCACCAAATGTACATCCTCAGTATCATTCTCTGCAGTCAGGAAAATCTTTGTGCTGGTTGATCCGTTGACACCCTTCTCATTTCTAACTCTCTTTGGAAAACTGGAATGGAATTGTTGTGCGACCTGGTACCTGGAATTAAGTAAATGGATGAAGTGCTTCCAGATAGAATTTCTTTTCATTTTCCTGTACCTCCTCCTGTAATGAACATGAAATGATGCCTTAGATGTTTTCTTGTGACCATTTAAACATCTCTAAAGGTGTGGTGATCTGGTCAGAAGTTTTGGCTTGTAAGCTGGCTCTAGTCACATGTCTTTTAATCGTTCCGCCAATGTCATCATAGGGGCTCTTTTCATAGCTTGTGGCAAAGAAATGCCAATCAACTTTCATACCAAAGTTGTTCATGGTGGCATAGATTGCACATATTTTTAAAGTTTTTGTACTGGCGTCCTACGCGATCACTGAAGTAAATTATCTTGACAAAATTAGATGGCATAACGTTTGCTCACTGCAGCTGTTAGAACAGAATGCACAGCATTTGCTTCGTATTTCCTATAATGCACAGGTTGAGACATTGCAGCTTATCTTCATGCATATTATATACAGTAAATGGTTGCAGTGTTTCTTGGCTATTGTTCCTATGATGTCCTTGCAGTTTATCTTGTACCAAGCTAGTAGGATTAAATATGTTATTTAATGTGTATAAGTTTAATAACTTTCTCTTAAATATTGTAGTATATGTGATTATAAAACAATATATAAATTGCAGGTTAAAAATTACAAAGCACTTAAATCAGAGAAAGAATACGATATGTAGTGATCACAAACAGATTTTTTTATCTATTTATTCATTTTAAATTTACATTATCGTCCCGCTAGAGAGATAAACATATAAAAAAATCCCTCTAACAGCAGGTTCTGAAAATTGGTTACAATTTGTGATAAACTATATTATTACATTTTAATTAAGAACTAGGCCATCTCCCGTGTACACGCGCTTGTTTTTCTATATCATATAGATTTTGTTAAGTAAGAATATTATATTTAAAATATTGCAATTATAGTTTTAATTGTCATTTTCGAATTACAAATAAATAGACGGATCGGAAATAAATAAACAATCTTGAGATTTAAAAAACAGGTTGAATACATTCATTGTTTAATGGGGCGAATAGGAAGGACACTTAAATCAAAAAAATAAAAATAAAGTGAGTTGTAGTCCCGGTCGCCTAATGTATAAGACGTCTGACTTCGGATTAAAAGGTTGCAGGTTCGTTTCCCGTCGTTTCATTGTAAAAATTACTTACATTTTCCATTCTCACAGGAAATTGCGCAGGACAGAGAATAAAAGATTTTTGTAATATAGATTTATAATAATCTAATATATTTATTAGAATAAGTTAAAACTTTTTCAATTTTTTTTACATTTTCTTTTACATTTATTTTACAACTTATTCATACCATCTATAATGTTATTATACACTCACTTTGATTGGGAATGTTTTTTCAAAGTTCAAACTGAAGGTAAGCTAAATTATATAATATATCCAAATTACAGGATTGTAATTTTTCGTCATAGATAAAAGGTTAAAATCAGGACGTTTCAGCCTAACCTGTAGGCTATTTTCAACTGTGCTGCCGGCTTGGATAACATGTATTTAAATAGTTTTTTATGATCGTATTTGATAGTTCATGGTTAATGGTAGGGGTGTTGGCTAAGTGCCAAGACTCTCTCAATGTGAGTGAGAAAGTGCTAGGGGCTTGGCTATTATCTGAATATTGTCAAAGTTGGGGGTATGCGTTGTATTTTTGCAACAAACTACAACATTAGTTTTAGTTTGAATATCCACTTCATTATTAGTTTTCCGGTATGTTAATTTGTTACTAGTTCTGATAATTACCTGTATATTATATTTTCTGAGACATTTTTTGATGTTATTGTTTATGTTCTTTATATAAGGAATAACTGCATAGTTTAAAGTTTGCTGTTGCTTATTAGGTGTGGAGGAGGGTTTTTGATTACAATATTTGGCTTTATTGTAATTTTTGTTTATGTATTTTGTGGGATAGTTAGATTGTGCGAATAACTGATACAGATAGTCAATTTCTTTTTGAAGTAATTTTTGATTTGAAGAAATCCTAAACGCCCTATTGAAATAATTGAACAATATGCTATTTTTTATGTAATTAGGTATGTTGGAATTTTAGTCTATTATTTTATTTGCATGTATAGGTTTTCTATAGGGCAAATTGAAGTTTTAGATCTTCTCTTATTATTTTACAATCCAGGAATGCCAACAATTTATTTTTTTCTGTTTCTATCTCAAATTTTATTGAGGGGTGCATTGCATTAATATTGCTTAATGTGGTATCAATTTTATCTTTGCTTACTATGGCAAATATGTCATCAGCATAACGATGATATGCTCCTATATTAGATTTATTAGATTGAAGAAATTTAGTTTCAATGTATTTCATTACATAGTCCGCAATTAGGGCAGAGGCAGCTAATTAGGGCAGAGGCAGCTATACCCATGAAAACCCCTTTATTTAGTTTATATATTTGTTTTTGATAATTAAATTATTGGTTGTTTAATAAGATGTTTAAAAGATCCATAAATGTATTGAAATCTATTTTATATTTATTAATGAGGGAATGTTGATCAATGAGGTTTTCTATGGCATCTCGGATTAGTTGATGATCCAGGGAGCCATATAAGTTAATAACGTCTAAAGAAATCATAATATTATTAGTTTTTAGGTTTGTTTTCTCTTGCTGCAATTTTTGCTTGAAATCATATATATTTATAACGTTGTAATTGGTGCAGCTATCACTAAGACAATTTTTTAATTTTTCCGTAATGTAAGCAGAAATAGTTACAATGGGGGCATTAGTACAGTTAATTATAATGCCCCCATTGTAACTATTTCTGCTTACATTACGGAGATATTAAAAAATTATCTTAGTGATAGATGCACCAATTACAACATTATAAATATATATGATTTCAAGCAAAAATTGCAGCAAGAGAAAACAAACCTAAAAGCTAATAATATTATGATTTCTTTAGACGTTATAAATTTATATGGCTCCCTGGATCATCAACTAATCCAAGATGCCATAGAAAACCTCATTGACCAACAAACCCTCATTAATAAATATAGAATAGATTTCAATACATTTATGGATCTTTTAAACATCTTATTAAGCTACCAATACTTTAATTATCAAAAACAAATATATAAACTAAATAAAGAGGTTTTCATGGGCATAGCTGCCTCTGCCCTAATTGCGGACTATGTAATGAAATACATTGAAATTAAATTTCTTCAATCTAATAAATCTAACATAGCAGCATATCATCGCTATGCTGATGACATTTTTGCCATAGTAAGCAAAGATAAAATTGATACCACATTAAGCAATATTAATGCAATGCACCCTTTAATAAAATTTGAGATAGAAACAGAAAAAAATAAATCCTTGCCATTCCAGGATTGTACAATAATAAGAGAAGATCTAAAACTTCAATTTGCCGTCTATAGAAAACCTACACATGCAAATAAAATAATAGACTACAATTCCAACATACCTAATTACATAAAAAATAGCATATTGTTCAATTATTTCAATAGGGCGTTTAGGATTTCTTCAAATCAAAAATTACTTCAAAAAGAAATTGACTATCTGTATCAGTTATTCGCACAATCTAACTATCCCACAAAATACATAAACAAAAATTACAATAAAGCCAAATATTGTAATCAAAAACCCTCCTCCACACCTAATAAGCAACAGCAAACTTTAAACTATGCAGTTATTCAATATATAAAGAACATTATATATAAACAAAGGTAATTAACAGAACTAGTAAACAAATTAATATACTGGCAAACTGATAATGAAGTGGATATTTAAACTAAAACTAATGTTGTGTATGCCATCTCATGCAATGGCTGCAATAAGAAATATATTGGTTATACTACCCAAACTCTTAATAAAAGAATGAAACAGCACCAATCCAATTACAATAACAAAGATGAATTTAAATCCATTTTATATATTGCCACAGCAAAAATACATCCCATACCCCCAACTTTGACAATATTCAGATAATAGCCAAGCCCCTAGCACTTTCTCACTCACATTGAGAGAGTCTTGGCACTTAGCCAACACCCCTACCATTAACCATGAACTATCAAATACGATCATAAAAAACTATTTAAATACATGTTATCCAAGCCGGCAGCACAGTTGAAAATAGCCTACAGGTTAGGCTGAAACGTCCTGATGACCTTTTATCCATGACGAAAAATTACAATCCTGTAATTTTGATATATTATATAATTTGGGATACCTTCAGATTGAATTTATTATACAGTCACTTCCAAAAGTTAAGGGCGAGGCGGTAAAATGCGAAAAAATGAACAAGTACTACTTTGATTGACATGAAATGCTGCAAGTAAGTAGCTCTATGTTTCAATATACTTCTTCATTCTTCTTAATATTAAATATAAATTTCATCAGACTCCATATATAATACTTCTTCATCTTTTTATTCGCAATATTTCGCAAAAACTGAGATCGTTTTGCTTTCTCAAGCCTATCTTATTTTTGAATATTTTTTCAATAAGTCTACATTTAATAGCAAAGATCAGTAATGATACAGTTATGTTTCCATTGTTACAATTTTAACAACAATGATACAGTGAGTTTTGATTCAATTAATTTCTTTCTATTATTACTGATAACAATTTAGATTTAATTTAGCAATGCTACATTATTGAAATCTGTACTCTTTTCCCTTAATCATATCTTGAAAATAGGACAGGGTATTATGATTTACTATATAACCCCTGTCCTTATTAATACATGTAAAAGTTTGAATAGTACAGGCTTCTATAATGTATCTTGTGTGTTTGTCTGTTATACGAAAGAAAGCAAAACGATCTCAGTTTTTGCGAAATATTGCGAATAAAAAGATGAAGAAGTATTTTATATGGAGTCTGATGAAATTTATATTTAAAGCTCTATGTTTATTCATGAAACAAAACAAAGAATTACATACAAAGATAAACAAAATATTGAATTTTCATAAATTATAAGATGACATCAGATTTACGTCATTAACAAAATGATGTTTCAATTCAAAACAAACAATAAAAACCGACAATAATAGGATATGTGAGCACCCCTCACCTGCATACAAAGTTTACAGCATGTGATCATGCTTGTTACGAGGTGATCAACCACCGCAGAGTTCAGTAACCGCCATTCCTCCTGTAGGGCAGTTTCTAAAGCTCTGAATGTGGGTGGAGGTGGGAAACGTCAACATACAGCACGACCGAGGGCATCTCAAAGATTTGCAATTGGATTAAGGTCCGGCGAGTAAGCCGGCCACTCCCTACGCGCAATCCCCTCACTCTCCAGAAAGTCATCAACGATGGCAGCTCTATGGGGACGCGCATTACAGTCCATTAAAACGAAAGAAGGACCAACTGCTGCAGCGTACAGTTTCACAATATGGTCTAGGACTTCATCTCGATACCGTACAGCCGTCACAGAAACTCGTCTGTTGATGTGCAGGTCGGTACGATGTACCAATGAAATCCCTGCCCAGACCACGATGCTTCCACCGCGGAAAGCGTAATGTTCGGTGATGTTCTGGGGCCGATTGCGTGTACCTTGTTCCCTCCAGACCCTTAAACGCTTAAGATCGGGTTGTAGGGCAAATCTGGACTCATCTGAACATAATGTTACTCCAATCAGAGATAGTCCAATTCACGTGCTGGTGGCACCACTATAATTGTGCCCCTCTGGATTGGACGGATAAAGGAACACAAACTCGTTGTACCCGGGCGTACAGACCATTCATGTCTAGCCTTCGACGAACAGTAGTGACAGATATCGTCCTATCAATGGCTGCTGCAGCCATGGATGGCACACATTGTGGAGGTCGATCTTCGATTCCGCTTGGCTACAACAGCAATATATCGATCTTCCGCGGGGATCGTAACCCTTGGACACCGGCTACAGGTCTTCGACAACTGTATGGCTAGTTTGGAATTGTTTCCATAATTGTGAAATGACGAAATGATGAACGCAGAAGAAACAAGCAACATCTGTTATAGACTGTCCTCCTTCAATGTGTCCAACAGCCCGCCAGCGCTCAAAATATTCCATTCGTCTTCTGGAAGCCATAGAAACACGTCAAGCTTGAAAACAAATCGTACGAACATTCTAAACACCTTTCATCAACACTTACATGCAACTCCTATAACACTTCACAATGCGGCTTCTTATATGACTGCATATTTTGCATATTTCTCGATGCTAAACCGTGATTGTCTGTTACCTATATAAGTTGCATACTTCCTTCTATCTTTGCAGCTAATTTCAGCTTCTTTAATTCAGATCTCTTACGGAAATTAACATTCTTCCTCTCCGTGCTTAACTTTTGGAAGTGAGTGTATATATTAGTATTTTTAATGCTTTATAACTTTTTGTTTTGAAGATATTTTTGGAAATTTTGTTAAAAATAATATTAATAATTCTATTTTTGTAGGTCTTGATAACTTTATGGTAAAGGATATTAAAAAATTTATTTATGATATTCCACAAATTTTAACTATTCTAATTGATAATATACTGCTGTTTGTAAAAAATACAACATCATGAAGGAATCAACAGAATTAAATGAAATTTGAAGCAAATGCCAATTATAGTAAAGTAAGTAAGTTTATTTAACTTCAATCGGGGTTTTACCCTTTACGAGTTATATGATTCCAAAGCTGTTAGCCTATTATTTTACATTATAAAATTTTTTAGTTATTAATTACAACAATATAAGTTAATCCTAAAATAAATTTGATTTTAACTTTATCCTCCCAATCAGAATAAGTAATTAACAATATAAATGTAAATATATCCATATAAATAATATCAATCCTAAGAGAGGAGAAAACAAAAAAAAATCTGTATACAAACCACACGTATACACAATTTCATTAATCGAACAAAGCAGCACCATAAATAAACAAAATTATAACTATTTTACACATATATAATTCCTTAATGGCAACTTAAAAGAAGTTAAGAAAAAACCAAAAAAAAAAACCTACATTTCCAATCAATTCAATTGCAACTACACTAATTCCATTTTTTTCCCTTTCTCAATAAATATTATCATGAATTTACATAAATTTTTATTTACTTATTGAGAGGACAAAATTTTATACCACCAACCTCTTCTATCCTTAACATTCTTAATTTCCAATCTTTCTCTTTCTTCCGTCAATTTCTCACAATCAAAAATGACATGTTCCCAACCCTCTATCACTTTGCATCCCAACCTACAAAATTTATCTTCTGTTTTTTTTCCAGTATTTGCTTTTCCTCCATAAGCATCCCATTCTTAATTTAATATATACTTATTTTATATACTTATTTTTAACTTTTGTACAAATGTAGTAAGAACCATTTATTTGCCAATTTAAAAATTTGAAATATTCATTATATGCCGAATTTTGTATTTTATTATATATTTTTTGCAAAGTTATTTCGCCAATTCTCTTTATAATATTTACTTTATTGGATGCCCAGTAATCGGCCTCTAAAGCTCTCTCTCATTCTACTACCCCTCCCGCTTCAATAAATATTTCATTAATTTTTTGGGTCCAATTATTTAATTTTCCAATTTTAGCTTTGTCAACCATAACTTCCCAACATATTCTCGGCAGTCTTGTTATATTTAAATTTATTATTTTTTCCAAATATGTAAATGCTCTTTTTAACAAATCTAGACGAAGAGGAAACAGACCTAATTCCGCATTAATAATATATCCTGGGACATCTCTATCCATCGACCAAACAACTTTCATAAATAAATTTTGTATAGATTCAAATTCTTCTCTAATTAACCATCCATTAATTTCCATTCCATAACTTACTATACTTTTTATCATTGTTTTAAATAAAAATCTAATTTTACTCCAATCCTCTAATTTTGATCTTTTTATTAATTTAATTACTTCACACGCCGCTGCAACACCTTTCTCTTTTCTATATTTCACGTTTTCATTTATACTGTTTTGTGTTGTAAAAAACCTTCCTAAGTATTGATAACTATTTGTAATTAAAATTTCTTCATTATCCCAGTGCCACTTTTCATTTTTCGCTCTTTATCCTCCTCTCCTAAAAATAATAATTTTTGTTTTCTTTAAATTTATTGTTAGTTTATTAACTTTTGTGAATTCCTTAAGTATCTTAATCATCTTATCTAATTCTGCTTTTGTTTCCGCCATTAACACCAAGTCGTCCGCATACAATAAGCTATAAATTTTTTCTTTTCCTATCTTAGTTCCACCCCATCCTTCTTCTCTTAATTTTAGTTCTAGATTATTAATCAAAATTATAAATAAAACGGGACTTAGGCGACAACCCTGTCGTACACCTTTATTAAATTTAATTTTTTCTGTTCCATTCCCAATTGTAACTATAGTTTCTTTATAGATATTCCTAATTATTCTCAAAACTTTACCCTTTATTCCTATTTCCTCCAAACATTTTAGTAATATCGTTATATCTATGGAGTCAAATGCCGTTTTAAAGTCAACAAATAGTGCATACAATTTCTTTCTTTTTTCGATTAACCTTGTAGTTATACATGTATTTAAAGCGAACCTATTGTCTATTGTCGAATAACCTTTCCTGAATCCTGCTTGATTTTCTACAATCAAAGTTTTTTCTTCTAACCATTTTTCTACTCTACCTCTTAAAATTTCTCCAAATATCCTAAATTATGTATTTAATAATGTAATTCCTCTATAGTTATTTGGGTCGCATTTATTTCCCGATTTATAAATAGGAATAATTTTTCCAGTTCTCCAATTATCCGGGATTTTTTCGGCCTTCCAAATCCGATTCATCCAACTTAAAAATACATTAATCCCTTCTGTAGGCAAATTCTTAATATAATCATTTTTTTATTCCATCAGGGCCTGCAGCTTTATTCATTTTTAAGCGTTTCAAAACAGACATTAATTCTGTGAGATTGACTTCTTCATTAAATAGTTCTATTTTCTCATCTATCTTCACTAATCTATTTTCAATTTCTTTTTCCTTTCCTTTTTCAATTTTGTTACTTTTCTCAGTCTTCGAAACTCTAACCCCCTCCAATAATGTGATAAAATGATCCTCCAATACATCATCATCTACTTCTTTTTTATAATCACAATTTCTTACTTTACCTCTGTATTTCTTAATCATGTCCCAAAATTCCTTACTCGTATTAATCCTATCAAAATTTTCTTTTATGTTTTCCTCCCATAATTCTTTTTTCTCTTTGCACATTTTTTTAAATTGTTTTTTCAATGCTATATATTTTTTTCTTTCCTCTATTGTATTTTCATTCTTAAAATTTTTTAACTGTTCTTTTACCTTCCTTTTTAAATCTTTAACTTCTTTATCACGCCATCCCTTTTCTTCTATATTTTCTTTCTTTTCTCTTATACTATGTACCCCCTCTTTTAATAATTTTGTAAAGCTTTCATCAAATGCATTTATTTCATGAATAGAATTTAAATCGTTTAATTTTTCTGAAATTACCTGTTTATATTTATTTATATTTTCCCCTATTAAACTCACTTCCCATATATATTTCTTTGTTACATTCTCAAATATATTTTTTCTACATACCCTATTTCTTATTGAGATTGGCAGATGGTCTGATATCCAACAATTATTACTTCAAAATAAATATCATTTTGTAAGAATTTTTCGTTAACAAAGCGAAGGTCGATCACTGAGCATCCTGTATTACCAATATAAGTCCAGTTTCCTACATTATTGTTTTCATAGTATCCATTTAAAATTTCTAAATTATTTTCTCTTGCCCATTCCATAAGTAATTTTCCCTCTTCATTACACACCTGATCCAAAGAGTTTCTATTTTCAAATAATAATTCGTCCTCAAAATTAGAATTAATACATTTACAATTTAAATTACCTACGCGCACATTCATCTCCCCTATAACAATTATATTTACATCATTTTTTAAATCCTCTATAATGTTTTCATTTAATTTATGTAATAATCTATTTATATTATAAAGCAGCAGTGGAAATGGTACCTCCAGAAACTAAACTAAAAAAGC
>JAFIDM010090592.1:16058-46070 GCA_023159025.1 Thereuonema tuberculata
CAGCTGTTTTGGGATGTTACTTGTGAACACGGTCTCACCCTTTTAATCTATTTATATCTTTATTATAAATTGCAATAAACTTATAGGGGTCTTTTCGACTCACAATATTTACAATGATACAATCCTCATAAATCTGCTGGCTACAACAGCAATATATCGATCTTCCGCGGGGATCATAACCCTTGGACACCGGCTACAGGTCTTCGACAACTGTATGGCTAGTTTGGAATTGTTTCCATAATTGTGAAATGACGAAATGATGAACGCAGAAGAAACAAGCAACATCTGTTATAGACTGTCCTGCTTCAATGTGTCCAACAGCCCGCCAGCGCTCAAAATATTCCATTCGTCTTCTGGAAGCCATAGAAACACGTCAAGCTTGAAAACAAATCGTACGAACATTCTAAACACCTTTCATCAACACTTACATGCAACTCCTATAACCCTTCACAATGCGGCTTCTTATATGACTGCATATTTTGCATATTTCTCGATGCTAAACCGTGATTGTCTGTTACCTATATAAGTTGCATACTTCCTTCTATCTTTGCAGCTAATTTCAGCTTCTTTAATTCAGATCTCTTACGGAAATTAACATTCTTCCTCTCCGTGCTTAACTTTTGGAAGTGAGTATATATATTAGTATTTTTAATTCTTTATAACTTTTTGTTTTGAAGATATTTTTGGAAATTTTGTTAAAAATAATATTAATAATTCTATTTTTGTAGGTCTTGATAACTTTATGGTAAAGGATATTAAAAAATTTATTTATGATATTCCACAAATTTTAAATATTCTAATTGATAATATACTGCTGTTTGTAAAAAAATACAACATCATGAAGGAATCAACAGAATTAAATGAAATTTGTAGCAAATGCCAATTATAGGATGTTACGCAAAATAGTAAAGTTTCAGAGCCACCGTGCATGAGTGGCGTGTGCAGCGCCCTCTGAACTGATGCTGAAAGCGTATAAGTAGATGGCTGTAGCAGAACGTTTACAATAGTTAATGATTATTTGTTAGTGGCGAACGTTTAGTGAGACCCAAGTATGCCTCCACGATGGAAGAAGGAGAAATTCCAACAACTTACGGAGGGTTAACGGGGGAGGGTTATCGGCCTCCGAGAAGGAGGACTTTCCTATCGCGCAATAGCCCTCATGTGCAGCGGCACAGTTCCACAGTGATGCGAGTTTGGAAGCAGTGGACCGACGAGTACCGAACAACTCGAAAAACTAGCAGTGGACGACGGAAGGTGATGTCAGCGCGCAACGATTGACACCTGCTCCGCATCGCGCTGAATGACCGTACAGCTTCCTCCAGGCAGTTGGCAGCACATTGGTCTACTGTTACAGGTGTACTAATGTCGGCTTTGTCAATTCGTCGACGTTTGCTAAACCGTGGACTGCATGCATGGGTGCCTTTATACAGGATCCCCCTCACGGCAAACCATCAACGGCTGCGTCTGCAATCGGCTGTTGATCACAGAGCCTGGCAAGCTGATTGGTTCCAAGTTGTCTTTTCAGATGAATCATGCTTCAATTTGTGGGACCATGATGATTCGTGTGAGATGATATGCCGGTCAACGCTGCCTTCCAGAGTGCGTTATCGAACGACATAGTGGCCAAACACCCGGAGTTATGGTCTGGGGTGCGATTTCGTATCATGGACGATCCAATTTGCTACGAATTCAGGGTAATCTTAATAGCAACAGGTACGTCCGTGAAGTGCTACAGTCCGAAGTCGTTCCCTTCCTTTAAGGCTTTCCTGGAGCTATCTTTCAGCAGGATAATGCACGCCCACATGCTGCAAAGACTGTTCAAGACTTCTTCCTTGAACACATGCAACTTCTTCCTTGGCCTGCTTATTCGCCGGATATGTTGCCTATTGAGCACGGGTAAGATGTGGTTGGTCGGCGTCTCCCCCGTTCACTCTCCGTAAGTTGTTGGAATTTCTCCTTCTTTCGTCGTAGAGGCATACTTGGGTCTCACTAAACGTTCGCCACTAACAAATAATCATTAACTATTGTAAATGTTTCGCTACTGTCACAAACGTAGTTCGTGCCTCGGTGCTTCCGCTAACCCTTTCTCTCCCCTCCTTCCGTCCACATCTCGTTCCTTGCTTATTTCTCTACATATTTCCGTCATTTTTACATCTCTGCCTTCCTATCAACTCCTTGTGCTGCAAGGGTTCCCCTTCCCTTATTCCCCGCCAACACGGCGCCCTTATGCCTATTAAACTTGTTTTTTCCAACTTTAGGAGTGACCAGTAAGTGTTTTTATGGCCGGTACACAAAGGCAACTAGCCCGTGAAAACTGTTTGTTTCCTATGTTAAAAGCCGATTCCCCTCTCCCCCTGTTATGCATTGCTTCGGACTTCTGATCTCAATTGTGGGAAAACAAAAGAAAGGCCAACTGGGACTATGTAAGTGGTGCCACCCCTTCTTGACCAGAGGCGACGGAGGAGACCAACACCTCGCTACTTGGGAGCAGAAACAAGACAACAAGGACAGTAGGCGAGTGAGATTGTCCGAGGATAGGTCCAAAGCCCTGCGTGATCTCCCTCGCTTCTCGGAACCACACTGCCCTCCTGATCTGTGCGTCCCTGATCAGAGGTTGGAACAATACACTTGGTGCGATCCTGGATTCCTGCTGCGTTTTTCCTACAAGAATTCGAGCGGATCATCCTGAGCACCCGCTCGCATTTGGACCTCCTGTCCCCCAGAGCCGGCTGATGCCGACGAATCGACGGGAGCAGCGTACGTCCCTCCTCCGGAAATCGCAGATGATCTCCAGCGTCTCCAGTCCTGCCTGTTTCCTGCTTAGTCCGGCACCGTGAGTCTTCCCGCTTCCCTTTATTTGTATTTCCCTCTCTTTCCCTTCCCCGTACCAGAAATAAAGCCTTCTTTTCACTCCACATAGCCAATCTGTCTATCATCTTTGAGAAGGCGTGGGCAATTGGTGAATCCCCTTTGCTAGGCTAGCCTTCCACAGCATCTCCCTTTATTTTCCCCTTCCAATCTTCTCATTCTCCCGCTTATATACCTTTTCCCCTTTTGTCCCATAACAGTGGCTTGCTTGGGAGAGCACTAGATGGCGTGTGCCTAAAACAACACGTAATACATGGTAGCAGAGCATGGTTGGACATCGCCGCCATCAACTGTACTTCTCGTATGACTAGCCTACTGACGTGCAGAGGAGCCCGTGCCTTGACACGCTTATTGTCCTCATTCGTAACCCTTACCTTCCCTTCCTTCCAATCTTGGTTTCTTTTTAGCCTTCCTCCCCCCTTCTATGGCTGACATCATGACATCCGAAAAAGACTGAATGCAGTTGGCTTCATTCTCCTGAATGCAGTTGGCGTGAAACGAGAATTCCTTGACTCCATACCCCTTGCATCGAGGATATAAAAAGAAAAGGTCTCGAAATGGTGCTTGCCCGTCTGGGAAAAAATAGTGCGGGACCCATGTCAACAATCATCGGACGAGTGTCGGAACTGATGGAGAGGCTGCGCTCGGATGAAACGGCGTTGGAAGAGATGCAAATTGACCAGGCGGAACTCGACGACGTGGACCTATGCGATTTCGACGCTCGGAGATACCTCATTCCTAGCCCCGGACAGAGATGGCAACGTGCCGAGGGCGAGGACAAATTGATAGGCCCGCTGGAAGCTCTGATGCGAAGATGCGATCTACAGACTGATCTCCTGTGCAGAGCGGCCGAGCAGGAACGGAGCAGCAAAAGCAGCCCACCATCGAGAAAACCGCTGTCCCTCAAGGATCGTACTATTGTGTTCTCTCATCTCAAGCTGACAGATAGGACCGATGGCTCCGTCCGCGAGTTCTTATACGAAGCCAACAGGCTCATCAAAACTCACGGACTAAAATTTGCGGAATTTATGGAGATTCTCCCGAAACTGAAGGACAAAAGACTGTCTCCGTGGGTGAATGACAAGGCAGACTCTTGGCTCGAGTGGGACGACTAGAAAGACTGCTTGAGCGCTATCTTACTTCCCTGCAACAGAGGAAATGAATGGGAAGAGTTGCACGAGCTCAAGCAGTTGCGAGGAGAATCGGCGGAGATATTCGTGGCGCATGTGAAACAGCGGGCTTGCATGCTAGATTTGACACTCAGCAACGAACAGCTAGTGAACCTGCTATACAAAGAAATCTTACCAGCTTATAGGTTCCACATACCCCTAGAAGAATGCAAAACCACCCAGGATGTGTATAAATATGCCCGCCGATACGAGATGGCAGTAGGGTTACAGGACAAACCCGCCGCTAATGTGAACCAAATCGCTAGGAACTGTAAAGGAGATGGAGTTGAACTCTGCGAACTGCACGAGCAAAAGGAGGCCCAAGCTAAAGCCAGACCATCCCTCCAATGCTCTGCAACACAAACGGAAGGGATATCCTACTTCAGATGCGGGAGACCCAACGTGTACGCAAACAGGTGCGGGTGCCAATTTCGCAGGGAGTCGGAAAACTAAGTGGAGTCGTCGGTGAAATGGGTGCCGACAACTCAAAAGACAATTACGATTGTGAATGGCACGAGTGGCTGACGAAAGTACGGGAAGCCTGTAACCCTTCCACAACTCCGCTAAAATCCCAGGAGCGGCATTCCCCGTCCGTTCGCCTATCTGCTCGCCTATCTGACATATCTGCTCGCCAGAAGAACCATTAACCCCCTTGCCTAAGGTTAATTTGACTCTTCCCGGTGGTCAAACTATCACCTTTCAGTGGGACAGCGGGGCGGACATGACATGTGTGAGCTCCGACATCGAACCATTCCTCATCGAAAATGGCTGCCCCTGCAAACCCTGTTATTTCTCGGTCACCCTGGCGGACGGTAAGGAGATACCGATCAGGCGCCGCTACCGAAAAACAGGCGACTTAACAGCGAATGATAACTCTCGAGTTACTTCGTACGCCGCAAATTCGAGGTGTTCGCCATTATGATTCCCGGAGCCTCCGTCGAGGGCCTCCTTGGATTGAGTGATCTTAATCAATACAATATATCCCTCTACTTCATTGGAGGAGAGGCTCGGATCCTGATGGAGGACTCAGTTAGATGCAATCGTGTCTCCGTGAACAACCCGGTCCTGAGGGAAAACTCGAGCACATCATCGCAAAATACAAAGAGGCACAAGACAAATTGTTGGGGAAATATTCTGGCTACACTCACACGATTGATACGGGAGCTCACCCTCCAGTCTGAAGGCGTCCCTACCCCTTCTCACCCGCTGATCTCCAGATCATAATCCCCCTGGTCACTACCTTACTTCCTAAAGAGGTACCCGGGCCGCGAACCTCGATTCATTCTGGATGCACGCGAGCTCAATGCCATCACTACCTCCGTCAGCTACTACACACCCAACATAAGTGAGATCATCCGTAGGTTGAACAATAGTAAAATCTTCAGCACAATTGATCTTATAAAGGCCTACTGGCAGATTCCCCTTGATGAAGACTCCCGCAATAAAGTCTCATTTAGTGTGAGGCCTCGGCGCTTTCAAAATGAATTATGTGGCTTTTGGACTCAAGAATGGCTCTGCGGCGCTCATTAGAGTCCAAGATGAACTGCTAGGTTTAAAGTGGCATCCTTTCCAAGTGAGGTATGCGGATGATCTATTAGTCGCCACCGAGGACTGGAAAACTCACCTGGATGTTCTTAACGCCCTGACAAACACCCTGGTCGGGGCTACACTCAAGGTGAACTTCGAAAACTCCGGATTTGGATTGGAGGAGATAGAATTTCTAGGATTCAATGTGAACCGAGATGGCATCGCCCACTCCGAAAAGAAGATAGAGCCAATCAGACGTATACCGCTCCCGGGAACCTGAAAGAACTCCGACGCTTCCTCGGCATGACTGCCTACTATTGAGAATTCATCCCCAACATCAGCTCCGTAACCGCTCCGTTGCGTATCCTTCTCAAGAAGGGGCAAAGATGGGCGTGGGGCCCGGACCAGGCCGGCGCCTTCGAGAGGATCAGAGGCATACTCTCCTCCGAATCGTTCCTGTGCCAACCGGATTTCTCCAAAACCTTTCACGTAAGCACTGATGCGTCAACGGAAGGGGTAGGAGCCACCTTGTCTCAATTTGTCGATGGAAGAGAGAGAGTAATCGCTTTTGGTAGCCGCGGCCTGACCAACAGCGATCGCAATAACACTGTCACGGAGCTAGAGTATCTTGCGGTCATTTTTGGGGTTCTACATTTCCGCCAATATCTAGAAGGATCGAAGTTCGTCATCCATACCGATCACCACGCTCTATGATGGCTGACGAAGCGGACGGACTTCTCAAGCTGGCTCACACGGTGGAGTCTGAAGCTACAACACATGGACTTCACGGTGGAGCACAAAAAGGGAGCCTTAAACTGTGTTCCGGACGCCCTTTCCCGAATCCGGTGCGGATGGTTCAAGGTAAATGAGGAGGAGTGGATGAAGCTGCAAAGACAAGACCATTACTGCTCCGATATGCTGCGGAAGCTCGGGGCCCATGGTAGTGGTGATTCCCTCTCTCGCCTAGCCCAATTCAGTGTGGAAAATGGACTCCTTCTGAAAACTATCTGGGATCAACGCAAAAGGGAAGAGAGGCAGGTTTTGGTGATCCCGAAGGTGAAGAGCGAAGAGATCATCAGGCATTGGCATGAGGATGTGAAGGAAGGCGGCCACCTGGGCATTAAAAACACTATTGCCAAGATAAAACTAGCATATTACTGGCCATCCATGGCGCAACATATCGGGAGTTTCGTTCGTTCCTGCCCATCTGTCAGACCGTAAAACATGACCGCTCAGGCCCGGCTGGACGGGCAGAAATCCCCGAACGATACGATCGCTGGGAAGCCCTTGCCATCGACTTCGCCGGACCTTTCCCGGGGTCGCGCTCCGGAAACAGCTTTCTGATCGTCCTTACGGATATAAGCACGGCCTGGGTCGAAGCCAAGGCGATGAGAAAGGCCACTACCTCCGAGGCAGTAAAATTCATGAACACTGTATTCTTGCGACTTGGCCTTCCCAGAAGTATCACCAGTGACAATGGGGCCCAACTCCGCTCTGAACAATTCTGAAAATTCTGTAGTGACCACGGAATTCGACACTGCCGATGTTCCCCTTATCATGCGAACTCCAATGTGGCCGAGTGCAGCATGGGCTCCCTTAAGTCACTCACTAAAATGCACCTAGATGGGAAGCACCAAACATGGGACAAAGAGCTCGACAATCTACTCTTCTGCCTCAGATGCTCCGAGAATGAAACAACTGGTCTTTCGCCATTCTACACGATGATGGGACGAGAAGGTTTCCCCACCATTAATTACGGCGGCCCCGATGGCCAATCGGTGTCTCATATCTCACCTCGAAGAAAAATTCAAGAACATCGTCGACATTATTGAAAAGCTCCGCAGTAAAGCCGCCCTCAGGAGTAAACAATGGACAGACAAGGGAAGGAAGGACATTCGATACCATGATGGAGACATTGTTCTTGTCAAAAATCGTCAACTCTCTTCCAAAATCAAACGCCAGGCTGCTAAGTTGTTTCCTGCTTACTCCGGCCATTTCATTGTTAGGCGAATTCTCAGCTAGACAACATATCTTTTGGAAGACCGGGATGAACCTTCGATCACACGTAAATCCCACGTCTCTGATCTTAAACGTTACATCCTGCAAAGAAAATGCAACAAGGAAGTCAAAGGAACCATCGCCAGTGCCTAGAGCTCTCCCTCTGCTCTTGTGTGGGTGCCTATCCCCTCGGGTTTGTTTTGTCTGTGAGCCGACACCCAGTCTCGCCTTCACTAACTGCCTCTGACCTATTTGTCTCCCTCTCACAGATATTCCACCCTCCAACCCTTTTTGCCCGATTACTTCTCTCTTTGCATTCTCAAGCTTCTCTCATGCGCTTGAGTTTTGAGTGGGGGGGGGGGGAAGGTGTCACAAACGTAATTCGGGCCTCGGCGCTTCCGCAAACCCTTTCTCTCCCCTCCTTCCGTCCACATCTCTTTCCTTGCTTATTCCTCTACATATTTCCGTCATTTTTACATTTCTGCCTTCCTATCAACTCCTGGTGTTGCAAGGGTTCCCCTTCCCTTATTCTCCGCCAATACGGCGCCCTTATGCCTATTAAACTTGTTTTTTTCAACTTTAGGAGTGACCAGTAAGTGTTTTTATGGCCGGGACACAAAGGCAACTAGCCCGTGAAAACTGTTTGTTTCCTATGTTAAAAGCCGATTCCCCTCTCCCCCTGTTATGCATTGCATCGGAATTCTGATCTCAATAGGGGGAAAACAAAGAAAAGGCCAACTGGGACTATGTAAGTGGTGCCACCCCTTCTTGACCAGAGGCGACGGAGGAGACCAACACCTCGCTCCTTTGGAGGAAAACAAGACAACAAGGACAGAAGGCGAGTGAGATTGTCCGAGGATAGGTCCAAAGCCCTGCGCGATCTCCCTCGCTTCTCGGAACCACACTGCCCTCCTGATCTGTGCGTCCCTGATCAGAAGTTGGAACAATCACCGAGCTGAGCACCGGGACACTTGGTGCGATCCTGGATTCCTGCTGCGTTTTTCCTACAAGAATTCGAGCGGATCATCCTGAGCACCCGCTCGCATTTGGACCTCCTGTCCCCCAGAGCCTGCTGATGCCCACGAATCGACGGGAGCAGCGTACGTCCCTCCGCCGGAAACCGCAGATGATCTCCAGCGTCTCCAGTCCTGCCTGTTTACTGCCTAGTCCGGCATCGTGAGTCTTCCCGCTTCCCTTTATTTGTATTTCCCTCTCTTTCCCTTCCCCGTACCAGAAATAAAGCCTTCTTTTCACTCCACATAGCCAATCTGTCTATCATTTTTGAGAAGGCGCGGGCAATTGGTGAATCCCCTTTGCTAGGCTAGCCTTCCACGGCATCTCCCTTTATTTTCCCCTTCCAATCTTCTCATTCTCCCCCTTATATACCTTTTCCCCTTTTGTCCCATGACAGTGGCTTGCTTGGGAGAGCACTAGATGGCTTGCGCCTAAAACAACACGTAACACTTCAGCCCTCTATTTATACGCTTTCAGCATCAGTTCAGAGGGCTCTGCCACGCCGCGCATGCGCGGTGGCTCTGAAACTTTACTATTTTGCATAACATTCTATAATTGACATTTGCTGCAAATTTCATTTAATTCTGATGATTCCTTCATGGTGTTGCATTTTTTACGAACAGCAGTGTATTATTACTAAAGGTGTTTATCCTGTTAAGTGGATAGTGTCCAAATTAATTCCTATTTACAAAAATGGAAATTATATTGACATAACTAATTGTAGACCAATATCAATCCTCTCAAATCTCTCAAAAATTGCAGAAACTTATTTTACAAATTTAATATATAAATTCTTAGAAAAATATTAGTTAATAAATAATAACCAGTACGCATATCAGAAAAATTAGAGTGCAACATTATTAATAGACAATCTAAATGAAATCATAAATGAAAATCTAAATAATAGTAACTATATTTTAATAATCTATATAGACCTTAAAAAAGCTTTTGATAGTCTTGATCACAATATTTTATTACAAGAATTATATAATATTGGCATAATATTGGTCCAATATATATTGTAGTAAAGAACTACTTGAAAAAAAGAAAATTTAGAATTAAGCTAGAAAATAAACTAAGGAAAATATATAATCTAAAAAAAAAGGTGGGCCACAAGGTTCTACTTTGGAGCCATTATTATTCTTGATATATATTAATATAATTTTCAACAATTTAAAACATTTAAATATCTTTACATATGTTGATATCTGTTATTAAAAAACACAAATAAAAAAATTTTCATAGCTCAAGAACAACTGCAAACTGATTTCATAAATATTATTAAGTGGACATATGATTATAAATTGGCTATTAACAAAGACAAAACTAAATATATTATCATAAATTCAAAAAACAAAAAAATAAATATTTTATCTCAAATAAAACCATGAAGATATTATTAATTGTAATTGTAAAAACTAGAAGTAATATATAATACCTTGGTCTACACATAAATAATAAATACAAATGGCATACCCACTATATCTATACATTAAAAAGACTGAAATATTAAAACAAAAATAATCATATATAAAACTTACATAGATTCAATAATTAATTATGGCATTGATAATTGGATTTATTTAAATAAAAATGAAATAAAAAATATTAATAGAATTTTAAAAATAAAATTAAATTTAATTTTCTACATCTTTAATAAGCTTCAAGGCAATGAATAAAATCAAATTTTAACTGATAATAAAATTTTGTTTCCACAACAAAAAGTAATTTTCATCTTGATCTCACGGTTTTATTATGAAATATGTTATAATTGTGAAAGTATAAATTCAACCAGAAGTAATAGATTATACAAAAATAAGATTTTGAGAATCCAAAAAATTGAGAATAAAAAATAGATTAATAACAAAATTTTTGATCAATTCTCATTAGAAATGAAAAACATTGGAAAAATGTCTATTTAAAAAAAATGATTTATGAAAAAATAATACTGGGACAAGTCAAATGGGTTGGTTAAAATGGGTTGGTTAATTTGAAAAAAAAAATTATTACTATTTCACAGATTTATCTAAATTTGTTCTCATTAATGTATTTTATGTTGTTTAAAGTTTCAAAATTGTTTATGTTTTTATCTCTGTAACTTATATTTATTGCAAATCCCAGCACCTAGAATATTGGACTGAATTGTATTTTTTGTAACAAATTGTTAATAAATTGCTAATAAAATTGTTAATAAATCCATAATTGTTTTTTGGAGGATCAGTATTAAAAATGTTTGTGAAATTCCTTCAAGTATTGTGTAAACTATTATAATTACAGTAAAACCCCGTTATTACGCTCGTCAAGGGACCATGACCTACAAGCGTAATAAGCGGGATAGCGCTATAGATGGGAAATGATTTATTAGATGGGGAAACATTAAGACACCATTTTACAGGAAAGATAATTGATTCAGAAACAGATTTAGTGCAAATGTGAGCTTATTTCCTATTAAAAAAATCTTTGATTGTGGTTTGCGGTGTGTGTGTGTGTGCTACTGTTATGAATTATGACATTTTCAATGCGGTTCAAGTAACTATTAACATCAATTGATACACCACTAGGAGCAACAGTAATATATTTTAGTGCACTGATTTAGTGCACTGCCCGCCATTTCACGCGCCTTTTCTTGAATGATTGGGCTACTTAATGGCACTGATGCATCACGGGACTGATGAATCTATTCAATTAGAATCGGCATCTTCATATCTTCCACACTTTACTTTTTTACGTTTGCAACCATCCTTCGCTGCATTGGTAATTCCATTCTTATTTTTTATTATTGTTCTCAGACTGGATGAGGGAATTCCTAGAGATTCCTAGAATCCTTCTGACTTAGTGTAGAATTCTCGTCGTACTTACGGAGAATTTGCAATTTTTCACTTATAGAAAGGGATTTCCGCTTCGACATTTTGCACTTACTTACTGTATTACAGACCCGCACTTCAAAGAGTTCAAAGATTCCCTCCTACCAGGGAAAGAAAAGAATCTTTACAATGTTACATTTCTTTTCGATACAAAATTTCCGATATAAAAAAAGCGCTACAAGCGGGATTTGAAGCGTTATAAGAGGGTAAAAGTATACAGAGTTACATAGAAAATTCCAGGGACCGTAGGAAAGGAGCGTAAAGAACGGGATAGTGCTATAAGCAGGAGCGTAATAACGGGGTTTTACTGTATTTGAATTACTTATGATTTAAAAAAAAATTAATATTATGCTAAAAAGAAATTTTTGTTTAGCTCATAAGATTTTGTATTTTTTTAGTATGTGTATTTCTTCTTCTTCAGTTAAAGTCAACAAAAATTAAATTTAAGATTTTTGTGATTGAAGCGTTTATGCGATTAATTTCTTTATTTTTTATTTAAATAAATGAAATTATTAAGTCCATAATTTATGATAGAGAAGACGAAAGATTTATAAATTATTATTTTAGTTATAATAGGAAATATCTCTTCAGTACATCTAAAAATATAAATATATATATTACGTCGGAAGTGCAGTGGTGCTTCGAAAGAAAAAATTCACAATAAAAAAACTCACCAATGAAACATTAGTGAGAAAATTCAAGTGCCAGCAATGCGCAGGCCTCAATGAATTTATTTAATGCATAAAAGTTCAAGCTGCGCATTTGAATTATTAATAATAAGAATTTATAATTTGTTATTAATTATATTACGTCTTTTTAAAATACAAAACTAGCTGGTCATTCCAGGTAAACTTATTATTTATAATTAATCCTAAATATTTGGTTTTTTCTGTTACCTCAATGCTATCACAGTTACATATTTTCTTTTTATGCTGACTTTTTGAATACATTCAAAAGAATAAAAAATAATTTGAAGAGTAATATGTAATCTTTTATTTTTCGTTTTAATAATTAATAATATAGTTTTTTTGAGGTTAATTTTCAGGTTATAATCATGCGACCACTTTGTAATTCTATTGAAATCTTTTTGTATATTATTTTGTATAGTAACATTATTATTGTCAGCATTGCAAACAATAAAATCGTCAACAAATGCAAATATTTCATAATATTTAATGTATTTGAAAATTGAATTAGTATATAACAAAAAATAGTAATGGGCCGAGATTTGATCCCTGAGGTATGCCTTTTTTTATATTTTACAATTTACTATGTGAATTTTGTAATGAGATTTTTATTTTTCAATGCTTTAGGTAGTTTTTTAATAATTTTAGTGGAGTGCCTCTGATACCGTTATTATTGAGTTCTTGTGTTAGTATATCATGTTCAATACAACCAAAAGCTTCTTATAAATCTATAAAAATATTGTAAATTACACCGCTTTTTATTTAAATTTTTATTAATGTAGTTATTATAAAATGAAAATAAAGTTATAAAATGAAAATAAATAGTGAAAAAACAAAACTAATGATATTGAAAACAAAAAATAAATTTTTACATACAAATCCAGTAATAAAATATCATGATTATAATTGTTTATTAGATGATGACATAAACTTCCAAAGTTGTAATTGTGAAAATATTGAAATTATTAAAACAATTAGATATCTAGGTTTATATATTAATGATCAATTCTCTTGGAAAACACATTATTTATATATATTAAATAAACTTAATTCATTAATATATATGTTTCAACATATAAAGGGTATCTTTTCTATAAGATACAAGATGTTAATATATAAATCATTTTAGATTCATTAATAAATTATGGATTATGTTGTTGGGTACATTTAGGTAATACAGACACTAATAACATAAATAGAATATTAAATAAAATAATGAATTACATAATACAAGATTATTGTATATTAACAAAGAATGAAAAAATACAGATAAGAATAAAATATAAAATTTTAATGCCAAGAGAAAAAATATTATATTCTTTAATAATAAATAACTTTTATAAAATTAGAAATCAAATTAGAAATTATAACTTAGAAAATATTACTAGAAATACATTAATAAAGATTTTATATTATGAAAATCCTAAGAACAACTTTGGATTAAGAAATAAAAATAGAATTCTATTAAAGATTTTTATGCAAATTACAAATGAATTAAAACAAAATAAATTTAATAAAATAAGTATATTAAAAAGGCAAATACTGAAAAAAATAATATTTGGCGAAATTATCTGGAATATTTAGGTATTTTTGATTATATATACTATATTTATATTTTGTGTATTTTTGGTCTTGTGTATTGATATTTTGTTTATATATTTTTTAGTTGAATAATTTTGGCATGAGAGATTGTTATTTAAAGTTTTATTTTCACAATTAGATTTAGAAATTCTTAATGTTATACAGTATAAACATTTAAAGAAAGAAATTGTAATTAGGATAATAAGTAAAAAATAATTTGGCAACCTTAAATTTTATTGTAATGAATGATATTTATAATAATTTTCTTTTTGTATTTCTGTAATATATTGATTTTTATATAATTATATAATTGAATCTAATTTAAGTATAATTTGTATAATTGCGTAATTATATAATTTTTGTATGATTTTATATGATTAATACTTTTTAAATTACAAATATAAATTATTTATACTTTCAGCACCTGCATCACAGGATTTCATTTTGAAAACCTAGCAGGACTGTAATTTTAAATTTAGAAATAAATAAATAAATAAATCTTTCTATTAAAGTTATTTAACAATATGTTTGTGCTGAGATGTTTTTGAAAGGCAAATTGAATTTCGTTTATCATGTGATTCCTTGCAATGAAATTGGTAATTGAATTAGTAATATAATATTCAGATATCTTATATAGGTTTGATACTAATGAGATTGGCCTATAATTAGCAATTTCGGTATTTTTGGCAGATTTATAAATTGATTTTATTTTTATTTGTATCCAAATTTTTGGGAAAATACCTGTATCTATAACACTGATATGCAACCATTTTGCTTCAGAGAAACTTTTTATATTTTTCAGTTCCACACTATGGGTAAACACAAAAGTCATATTTAGTTTTGTTTCATCAGGTCCAGTTTTTGAGAAATCATGATTTTACGGAATTTCTTAAAATGCGTATTGTGACAAAATTCACTAAATGTAAACGTACATAATTAAACTACAATTATAATTTTTGACAATACTAAACTGTAAAATATTATAATAATTTATAAAATTTCCAATTCATGTGCCTTTTTTATACTTAGTACCCAAAATATGTAAAAATAATATATTTTTATTTTGATATTTTAATTAATGACATTATTACTTTTAAAAAAATGAAAGCAATATAATTCCCTATCTAAAACGGAAATTTCTTAGAAAGACCGAGGCAAAAATTAAAGCTTATACATTCGAAGGACCACAGATATGCGATCTGATGAAACATTCAAATTTCACGACCATCATGAATGAAACAGAAAAATCTCCATTGTTGTCTTTTAAGTGCGTGACTGAAAACTTCCTAGGAAACAAAAAAGATGAAAATTACAAAGAAGTTGTTAATGAAATGTTGGTAATATTTTACGAAATCTCACCTGTTGAATTAGGGCTAATTGAATCGTTTTTGGATGAAAACGATTCGTTAATACATCGTAGGAATAAAAGTCATGGAAAACCTCTGGTTTTTTTTGGTAGTTTTTAAGAAAATTTGAATTTAAAGCGGGACTCTTTTGCGGAAGCACACGTATAAGACAACGAACATGGCGGTCGAAAGTTTTGCTAAAATGGCACTACAGGCATTGGGAAAATTTTGCTGAAAGGGGCTACAAGCTTTTGCCTTGAAAATGTGCACATCGGCCGCCTTTGAAAGAGTTCAGAGAAAATCTCGAATTTTCGTAAAAATCACCAAAAAAAACTGGGATTTTTTATCAGTTTTATTCCTAATATGCATTAACGAATCGTTTCCTTCCAAAAAACTTGAAATCAGCTCTAATTCCACAGGTGAGATTTCATAAAAAACTACCGAAATGTTAACAAACTTCAAAATACTGGGTTTCAAAATGAGTGTTAAACTTTATTTTCTATACAGCCTCATCAATTCGAGGGTCTCAAGCCAAAAGGTTCTATGTGCGTTTCGACTAATTTTGCAGGAAAGCATTTTGAATTTTTGGATTGAAATAATGCTGCAATACCAGAAAATGAGATTTAGTATTGAAATCATTAAAGCCCAAGATAAACTAGCATGACAACCCAAACAAAGTGAAAAATGATACCAACTAACTCCTGTGTTGCGTAAGGCAGAAAGAACCTTTTGGCAACAGAAAGCAACAGACTAATGAAGTAGCTTGAAGGTTCTAAGTGCAAATAGACCTTCTTTCATAGGCAGGATTCAGAAAACATGCACACAAGGAATGGTTCTGTATACTACAACTTACTATTAGTATTGTGAAAAACACTTATTTTATTATTTTTCCTTAATTTAGAGGACCTTAATGATAGGCCTATATAAAAAAATTCGAATAACTTTTAAAATTAAAGCATCTGGCTTCTATAATATAATTTTAAAAAGTAAACCATAAAAATATTGTTTGTCTGACAGTTCCAAAGTATACAATTCAAAGTTGCATGGAATGTACAGTATTTACTGCAGGTCAAAAGTGGCGGAATAGTGGCTGTTGTCAACTTTGGCATCCTCTTTATCGTTTAACTTTTCCTTTTGTGCTAACTCTTTATTTGCGATATGTGCATTGTGTTAGGACGAAAGGCCTCCTTATCCTCCCCAGTTAAGAAGTTAAACTTAGTGCACTTAACACTCAGATATTTTTTGGGTTTTTGAAAACCCAAGTTGAAGTTTGCGCAAAACACACTACGGTAGGTTGCTCCCTTTACAGGTATTTTCCCTGCTGCGATACTTTTTTCTTTGTACAAACTGTACATTTTCTTAAGGTTCATATCTGGGCCTAGGTAATGTCGCACCGAATCTTTTCGTACTTAATGAGGCTCTATTCTAGGAAAAGATCGAAGATGATCGCAAATAAACTGTATGTCTTCTGCGCTTGTTTGCTGGCGGGTGCCTTCCTCTTTGATCTTGTTGTACAAAATTTCCTAACTTCTTCTTCATTGCACCTTGAACCGTTTTCTGTGAAAAATGAAGAGTAGACAAAAAAAAACTTTTTGCATACATGTTGTTGCACTCCATCAGTCGTTAAAAAATACTTGAATGTATTTTGTTTTCTTGAGTTTGCTGTGGATATCCGTTGTGGATCGGATTGCTCTACATGACTAATAATAAAATCTCTTTGACGTTCATAGTCACCCATGTTCCAGTTATTCGCAAATATATCTTGTAGGTCCTGTGGAGTAAATTTTATATAACATTTGAATCTGCACTTCGTGCATTCAACCTGTTTTCTTTTTTTAGCTTGACACTCTTTGTAGTTTTTGTAAGCTTTACCTTCAGCCTTGCATTTTTTCCGTATTGTTTTTTTCCATTTTCCAGGATCGGATTTCTTCCGTCGAGAAGTTAACTCCCACGATTCGTTTGCAACATGTGTTTCTGCTTGGTCTGATTCATTCGTGTTTGGATAATTTTCATTTCGAATTCCCTCTAGATCCTCTTCGTTGTAATTATTGTCATGGCCACCTTCTTGTTGCTTTTCATCATTGCTGATATTGATTTCACCATTGTTGTCGCTTTGTTCACGTGATGCACAGTTCTCTAAAATAGCACTCTTTTCAACTATTATAGGAAACATACAATTGATTTAGAAGTGATGAATTACTTTTAACTTTTAGTGCTCTGCTTATTGATCTTGGTGGTCTGGAGGCTGTAGACAACTTTGATCTGGAGGCAACTTAAGTATGCAAAGTGGACACCTAGTGAGAGTTTCTGTCTTGTTGTTTTTTGAGTGCCATCTCGTGGTCTTTCAAGCAAGTCCCGATACTTTTGCTCTCATAGAACCATTTGGCCAGCAGAAGTTGAAGACTTTTTTGCGCCAAATGGTTCTATTTGCACATAGAACTTTCTGGCACAGAGAAAGTTGTAAGAACTGAAAGAACTTTTTGGAACAATCAGCTGACAGGCTAAAAATAGTTTTTCAAACAGAACCTTCTGGCACACGACAGAAATCACCAAAATAAACCGTTTAGCACAAAAAACTGAAATTTAGCAAAATGTGCACATAGAACCTTTTGGCATGGGACCCTCGAATTATTTTCCGGAAAATCTTGGTACTATGAGTGAGGAGCAGGGTGAAAGGTTTCATCAAGCTATCAAAAAATTTGAAACTAAATATCAGGTGAAGTGGAATTAATCAATGTTGGCAAATTATTGTTGGTGCATAAAAAAGGAGTCTTCTGAGAGTCACCGCAGAGCATCAAAACGGAAAAGATTTCGAGAGACAACTAACAGTCTTATATCAGCAGAATCAATATAAGTTTTTTTTATACTAGTTAGTTAAGGTTTTTCATTGTCATGACACTTTCGTAACTCAGATTATCCCATTAATTTTTTTTTGTTTTAATTATGAAGTTCGCCAATTTTTTTGTTTTTTCGAGTTTAAGGTGTAAATTACAAAAAAACTACACCTGATACAAAAATTCTGAATGCAGATTCGGATTCAGGATAGTTGAGTTTACTAAAATCAGTTATTTTTTCTCATGAAGCAGACTAAAAAGTAAAAAATGCTTATCAGTGTAATAGAAGAAGTTATAATACTGCAAAAAATTAAATAAATTTCTTTTTTATTCTTTATTTCTTCTATTGAGATATCATCAGTACCTCTAGATTGAATATTTTTTAAATTTTTTATTATTTTTAATATGTCTTGTGGTCTTGGAGGGAAAAGTAATAAAGAATTTAATGAGGAATCAATTGATTTTTCAATTAAGTTGAATTTACAGTTACATATCTCTACAACTCTAGCACGTGAAAAAATTTTACCAAAATTACTTAGTGTACTTTTTATTCCTTTTTTACTTATGATGTGTTCTATCTTATTGTTTCTTTTATTTTTGTTTTGTTTATATTTAAAGTAGAATTTATTAATTTCAAGTAATTATTACTATTATAAATTTTTTCAAAATAATCATAATAATATTTTTTTTTTATTTTTGTTTATTCAGTTATTTACCCAATTTCTTTTCTTCTTATATATTTTTACTTATTCTTTATTTGTGGGATTATTTTTAAATTTATTTTCATATAAATCTTTTTCATATAAATGGATAGGTAATTCTGGTGTCCTCCAATTTTTTATCAGTTCAATTTAAATTGTTTAAATTTGTACTATTTTTTTCGTTACTGGATTATTTTTTAAATATACTTTTATATGACTTATTTCTTAATTTATAGAATTTATTAAGTATTATATTTGGAGTATCATTATATGCAATAGTGTTTTTATTAATTGCAGTCATAATTTTATTACAAAAAATGGTTTCATTACCCAGTATTTTTTTCTGTTTTATATTTATATGATTATTTGTTTTATTATTTTTAATCATTTGAGTATTAATAACAATAATATTATTATCAGATATTGTAGTGAATTCTGTAAATATTTGTAATTTTTGAATTTTATTTTATAAAGATATACAGTTAGGAAAACATAATGGATGTGAAATTTATGATTTTATTACGGCGCTATTAGAACAGACTGTGTCATACAGATGTCACTGTTGTCGTGCATCGTATGCGTTATTTCTCGTCACGATGTTATCCTGAACGGATGATAAGAAGTTTGCTGCTTGTGTCTTTAGACGATAGAAGATGATGTATATCATAAGAATTTTGACATAGAAAGAAGGAAATATAGTGAAACCTCCACTAACGGACACTCCCGAAAAGCAGACACCCCCCAATAGCGGACAATTTTGCAATCCCCAGTCCCTTCATATAGACGTTTCCATGTATTGACCTCCGATTAGTGGACACTTCCAATAACGGACAACATTCTACAGAAAATGAACGATCTTGTGTTGTTTTTCAAAAGCAATAGAATTAGGCTACAGTAATATGTAGCGTCCAGAGGAAATTTTGAAATTATGGATCACGAACTCCAACGAAAACTCCAAACACATCAAAGTTCGGAAACGGAGACAAGTGCGATCGACTCTATTGTCTTCGATTGGTTTTGCGCTGCACGAGCAGAAAACATTCCCATTAGTCGGCCATTATTGCAAGAAAAGGCGTTAGAAGCAAAGGGGACTCTGAAGGCCTTGCAAAGTTAAACGATTTAAATATTCATATTGAGAAACATGTTTTCAATGCAAAAAAGAAAAGTTGACTGATTACTTTAGTTAATAAAATTAATTTTCTAATCCGTTTGTCTTACTTAAAATAATGACAAAATTAATACTGTAATTAATTTTGTCATTATTTTAAGTAAGACTAATGAATTTGGTATTCATTTAAAAAGGAAAATAGTAAAGAGTTTGCAATTGTTCATATTTTCGATAGGGCAATGTTAATTGTAGAAATTTAAGATTTTACGTAATTTTTCATTAAATGACATGCTATAAGCTAAAAAATGAAAAAAAGATATTCCTCCCCAATAGCAGACACCTCCCAATAACGGACGAAACTTCCGGTCCCGTGACTGTCCGTTATTCGGAGGTTTCACTGTACATATCTTTTATTGGTAAAAGTCTTGATAACGGCATCCCGCTCTTGGTGTTATTTTTTCGCGTCATCAAACATGGCGGTCGCGGAACTATTTTTCGAAACCGGAAACGGAAGTTAATGTAGGATGTTTCAATTTTCGAATAAGGACTTGATAGCGATTACAGAAAACGATCCCCTTGCTGAAAAAGGGTATCAGTGGGAAGGATTCCTTGCTAAAATGGGCCAACTTTGTGAACCATCAAATCTCAAAAGTTAAAACGGATAAAAATAAAAAATATATGGAAATAGGCCAACCTCATGGCAACGACATGCTGTTTCCACACTTTCGACACTTATCTTTTGTGGCAATTAATCGAACACCCACAAAACATCAAGTACATCCATCTCGCATTCCCACATGAAAAAAGAAATCAGAGAAACCAGCCTGTAATGTTCCATGACCAAATAAATCCTGCGAATCGCAAACAACTGCCAAAATCGACGCCATGTTGTAAATGGAAATCACGTGCACCATGAGAAGTACGACGTCATGCATACCTGCGCACCGGAGCACGTCAAAAATTGTAAACAAACTCAAAACTTATGTATCACTCCACGCACTCCGATGGAGTGCCAGATAGTAGACTTTAGCCCTTTTATTTTGTAAATGTTAATTTGAATATCTATGATGTAAATTCTCCTTTATTTAGATCTTCAAGCATAACGGATTTCGGTAGCGGCAACAATTCGACGAATTGTCGTTTAGGTCACAGAAACTTGCGATAAAGAATTTATTCCGGAGCTGTTTACTGAGTTACATAAAGATGGGCAAGAAAGATTCGAACATGTCTGGGTTCGAACGTAATCTTCCGCCATTGTGGACGATTGCAGACGGTAATCAAGTCTAAGGTAGGACAAGAATTTTCTCAATTGTAATTCTGGGAATGGTCCAACAACGAACAATTTAGAAAATAGAGAAGAGACTTTAGTTCAAGTAAGAAGTGAAAAGTAACCGATCTTTAAGTTTAAGTGTTACTGACAACTTTATATTCAGATTAAGAACTTTATTTTCGGATTGGAATCTGAATTGATATGTTTAATTACTAAAGTTACTCTTAATATTTTGAGCTTAAGAATGTTGAATGTACTGTTATAACCATTTCGAACATTTGGAAATCTGAATAAGTTTAGCTACATTCAGGATTATTTTAAATGTATTGTTAACTGGGTATAATTTCCTTTACCTGTATGAATAATGCTTTTAATCGTAAGTTCTATTTTTTATGTTGAAATTACACTTCAAGTAATTGAAACAAACTAGGTTTTTATATATGTGAAATCGAAAGAGGCTTATGTTTTTTCGCATTTGAATATTTGTAACAGTACTGTGTTATTGTAAGGTATATATATTTTAAGCTTAAGTTTTGTTTATATGTAATAATTGCGAGAAGCTACAATTTGAGTATTTATATAACATTTTTTATGTAGGCCCACAAGTATGGATATTTAACAGTTTTCTAATTTATTTATTACTTGTAGAATAAACTATTCAAATGTCACAGGATTCTATGGTCGGCAACACAGTAACTTCCAAGCATTGCCAGAAATAGGAGTGTGTGCGACGGTTTGTCACTATGCATCAGAAAAGAATCCCTAACAAAAATCTTAATTTAAATAAATACTAAGATATTAATACTAACTTTATTTAGTGAATTTTAATATAACAGTGATATAATTATAACATTATGTTATATGTGAATTAATATCAGATAGAAATTTAGATAATAATCAGAAACGATGTGCAGTAAGCAATTTAACGGATTCTTTAACGGTCAAAGACTAGATAACTATATAAAATATAAGTTATTTAGTCAAATTAATTGGGAAAACTATGAAATAAAAAATTGTAAAAATATCAGCTGTATTAAAATTCAACTAATCAGCGATGTAATTGATGAGAAAATAATAATAAATTTTTAATTCTAATTATCTTTAATTAACCATATATAACAATCGATCAGCACCTATAATACAGGTATACATTTTATAGGTATTCCTAATAGGACTGGTGAAAATTAAAAAAAAAAAAGAAAAAAAAAAAATCATGGTTGTGTTCTCCCCGTCAAAATTGTATCGACGTCGCGGTCAAGGAAAAGCTTTGAACAGTCAAGCGAAGCAAATCTTATTAAGTATCTTCCACTACACCAGAAATAAATGTTAAACACTACAATGATCATAATTAAAATCAATTATTAAGAACTTATTTAACTATAAAATTGATACATTATTTATATCGAAGCAAATCTTATTGAATGTTTATTGCAAACTGCGTACTGATAATCCTTCGCCTTCCATTCGTGCCATCGTGGAGCTAACAAGAAGTTTTACTGGAATAAATTCTTCCGAAATTTTCGCGATCAGCTGAAAATCGCACTTTCAAGTTGAGCAATGTTGAAACACTTGCCCACACAGATACCACCAAAATTTCAGCGCAACATTAGACAAATTATGTGGAACACATTAAGAAAGTGGAAGAAAACTAGGAAATATTGATGGTTTCGTCGATAAAGCTGTTGCAAAGGTAATCATTCACTTGAATAATAACTCAAGTACTTCTGATTCAGATGAAGAACTGAGCGGCGAAGACTAAGAAGATAATTTTTTTTTTTAAAAAGTCCTTGTCAGGAGTAACAAGTAATAAGAAAGAGGAATCAATTCGTTTTTCAAAAATTACTTTGTATTAATAAAAAACATATAAAAACTAATAATTAAAAGATTAAAATAAAATAAAAAATATTTTTTTTTCTAAACTAACATTTTTTTTTAAAGAGACTAACTCTAAGCCAATTAAAAAATCAATATTGATAACACTATTATTTAATTTCTATAATGTTCATTCTCTGCAATTCATTAATGATAACTTTATAATAACAATGATGATAATTAAAATAAATTATTAAGAACTTATTTAACTATAAAATTGATATATTCACTGAACATGAATTAGAATATCAACTTTTCTTAAATATTTATAATAATATTATTCAGTATTTAGCATTGAAATTAACAAATAGTATAGATCCTAAATACACTCATTACCAAAAAAAACGACCCACCTAGAAGTAGTTGTCCGATGGAGACAAAAATTGGTGAAGAGGAAGATTATGTACAGAATAGAAAAGGAATAAAATTTTAGACAAATTGAATGATTTATTTCAGAATTACAGAGTTACAAAGTAACGAGCTCAATAAGTTGTTGACCCACCTCTACCCTGAATACAAGCTATCACACGACGTGGCATAGAGTGATAAAGCTCTCTGATGGTCTCCTGCGATATTTCTTGCCAAATTGCTCCAATTGTCGGGCTAGATCATCCACATTCCCTGGTGGATGCAATCGCCTACCCATCATATCACAGACATGCTCGATTGGAGAGAGATCTGGGGATCTGGCTGGCCAAGGAAATGTTTCACAAGCTGCAAGACAGGTCATAGCAACACGTGCTTTATATGGTCTGGCATTATTTTGCTGAAAAATAAGGCCAGGGCACTGCAAAAGAAAGGGTAGCAAAACAGGTCTCAGAATGTCGTCGAGATACTGCTGTGCTGTAAGTGTGCCGCTAATGACGACCAAAGGGGTCCGGCTATCAAGAGAAATGGCACCCCAGACCATAATTCCTGGTTGAGGGCGTGCAATAGTGAAAGCAGGATCGGCACGCTGCTCTGGGCATCTCCAGACACGTCTGTGATGATCGCACAGTTGGAAGCGGGATTTGTCGCTAAACACTATACTTTCCCAGTCAGAATCATTCCAACCAGATCGAGCCAAGGGCCACTGTAATCTGGCCCGTCGGTGTGCAGACGTGAGTGGCAGGTGGCGTAGCAGTTGGTACGAGCGTAGATGTCGCTCTCTCAGCCGTTTGTGAATGGTTATGGAGGACACTCCTGTGCGGGTTGCACTTCTGATGGTTGATAGCAATGATTCAGGCGCTCTGACAACTAATCTGATAGTCACTCTATCCTCCCGCTCTGCTGTGACCCTAGGTCGACCGCTACCTTCATGACGCTGAAATCTGCCATTGTCCACCCATTCCTGCCAGCATCTTCTAATCGCTGAATCACTTCGACCCATATGACGAGCGATTCTCCGATTTGCCCAATCTACCTCTTTCAATCCAATGATACGACCTCTTTCAAACTCTTACAATTGCACGTAATGAGCTCGAATCCTGCGGCGAGGCATTTTTTTCAGTCGTTGAAAGGTATCCTTACTCGCAATGCAACAGAAATTTTGACCATCAGATTGAGAATTGCTTCTTATATACATCTGCTGATTGCGCAGTTCTGATGCGTTGTAGCTCTCGCAATTCATTCATTAGACACCAAAGTTTAATCATTCGCATGGGCGGTCCCAATGTCTTTGCAAATGAAATTTCATTACCATTGGATAACTCCTTCTAGGTCGTCGTTTTTTTTTTGTTAATGAGTGTATTTAAAAAATAAACCACTGGCTCCCTTGCAATTAACGGATTAAATGTAAGCTGTTAGCTTCCCCCATATGGAGTTTAAATCAGCCCACCGCGTAGGAATACTTTTTTCCCGTCTGTGATGCGGGGTTAACACTTGTAATGCTTGGAAGTTATGAAGTCGTCGACTGTAGTCATCAATTATTTGATTCAGATAGCTCTGTTTGATAGGTCAAGTGTATTTAATTACAGATGTATCATTATTCACGTACATACCACTTATTATATTTCACTTATTATATCACTTCACCTATCTTGGCAGCATCATTACGGGCAGGGGGCATGTGTCTTCAGAAATAAGAGCTAGAATTCAAAAGGGAACTATTGCCTGGTGCTCGCTCAAGAAACTTTGGGCTAGGAATGACATTCGCCTGAACACTAAAATGCGTATTTACATGGCTGTTATCTTACCAACATTATATGGTTGTGAAACCTGGCCTATAAAAGTTGCTCACCAACAAAGTCTGGACTTATTCCACAATCGATGCTTACGTAGACTTACCAAACTCAATTAATACTCTGAAAGAAGTTGTAATGCTGAAATTCGCCGTAGATGTGACGTCAATGAAAATATATCTACCATTGTTGAAGTCAGACGCTGGCATTGGCTGGGCCATACATTGAGAATGCCAGCATGTCGTATCCCAAAAATCTCCCTGCTTCCAGAGCTGGGTCCGGCCTGGAAGCGGCCAAAAGGAGGTGTCGGTCTAACGAATCTACGTCACTTCAAGCAAAAAGCAGAAAATTTTATCATGCGTCCATTCAACCTTAGCCGTAAGACATTCAATTGCGAGTGGCTGCATCACTTGACAACCCTTGCCCAGGAACGAAGACAATGGCGTCGAATTTCAATGGAAGTCGCCTATATCCACGATGGGTGATGAGGCGTCAAGTCAAGTTATATCATTATTTATTATATTAGCATGTAGGTTTGTGTCTTTGATAAATAAAAAGTAGTGATCTGAACATGTTTTGGAGTGACTAATTTTGGTTATACTGTCTCTAGTAATTTTGTTAACATAACTTGATAATCTATAATATGCAAAAACTTTCAAATATTTTAATGTAGAATATGAGCAATTTGATTCTATAATATTAATATTCATATCTCCTAAAATAATTAAATTTTTCTTAGTATTTATTACTTTAATAAAGATTTGTTGGAATAGAAAGAACGTTATTCTTAGTGCGCATGTGCGGAAAAAAGATTTGTTGGAATAGACAGAACGTTATTCTTAGTGCGCATGTGCGGAAAAAAGATTAATCCGGATTTCCTGGAGATGTTGCTGTGTATTGTTAAGTAACCAAGTTTTTTCGATGTACGCGTATCGTGTGAATACAAGCAGGTTTTTTTACTTATCTTTCGTTTGTCGTAATTACTGCTTAAATACACTGATCACAACAACAGGTTATGGACCAGACAACACATTCCACTGCATCTGAACTATCTAGAAAGAAATTATCAAATACTTTTGGAAAAAGTGATAAGCCTTTAAGCCTAACTTTCGGAACTGACGGACAAGTGCAAACGGAATGATGCATAGAATTATAGAACCTTTAACGAAAGACAACTTTGATAATTGGAAGATAAAAGTTCAAGCCTTACTTATCAAAAATGAATCGTGGACATACGAAAATGGTAGTAGAATTAAGCCAAAACTTTTAGAAGGAGATTCTAATTCTCGAAGAGCAATCGAAGACTAGATAATAGCTGATGAAAAAGCGAGAGCAGATTTAATCCTGACGATTAGTTCGGCGGAATTAAAACAAATAAAAGGATGTGCCACATCGCTTGAGATTTGGGAAAAGTTGCATCATATCTATCAGTCGCAAGGACCTGCTCGGAAGGCGATGCTACTAAAGAGACTAATTTTGCTCAAACTGCAAGAAGGTGAAAATATGAGTGATCATTTGGACAATTTTTTCGACATCGTGGTGGAGCTGGAGGAAGTGAATTTAAAGATTGTGGATGAAGTACTCACAATATTACTGCTGTATAGTATCCCTGATGTGTATGACTCCTTCAGAATAGCAATAGAAACTCAAGAAACATTACCTACTCCTGAAATACTTAGGATTAAGATGATGGAAGAGTTTGAAGCTAGAAAGCGAGATTACTTGAACAGTGATTCAACAGATGCAATGAACGCTTGCAGAAAAAATAAGAGAGAGAAATAAAAATTTTAATGAAGAGAAAGTTACAAATAAAGAAGAAGCCAAATTTAAATTAAATGCCATAGATGTAATAAAGTTGGTCACATGGCAAAAGATTATAGAGCTAAATTACCTAGTAAGAGCAAACAACAGTCTACAAGTTGCCATACAACGAGACACGTTGAAACATCAATGGAAGTTAACACTGTTAATCAGAAAGGAAATTGGTGTTTCGATTCTGGTGCAACATCTCACATGTGTGCAGATAAAGGAAGTTTTATTAAACTTGAAAAAGCAGAAACATCAACTTTAAGACTAGCAGATGACAAAACTACAGAAATAAAAGAAACAGGAACTGTGAAAGTGAAGGTAAACAATAAATCAACTGTTAAGCTTCACGATACGTTGCTTGTACCTGACCTTCGATCGAATTTACTCTCAGTGGAGAAAATGACGAATTACAGTCTCAAAGTAATATTTGAAAGGGATAAAGAGATTGTGATAAATCCAAAGAATAAAAGGAAAATAATGTCTGCCAAAAAGAAGGAAGGTCTTTATTTTGTATCTGAAATGAAAGAAAAGACCAGAATTGCAGAAGAGGAATGTAATTCGATTCAAGAATGGCACGAGAGGTTTGGACACCTAAATGAAAGGAATTTAACGGAGTTAATGACCCAGAATAAATTGTACGGACTAAAATTTGATACAAAGGAAAAACTAAATCCTTGTGAAATATGAATCATAGGGAAACACACCCAAGCACCTTTTCCAAAGGCAAGTGAAAACAGATGTGAACAAACGTTGAAATTGATTCATACAGATATTTGTTGTCCGATGTCAATTCAATCCGATGGAGGCTCCAAATATTTTGTTACGTTCATCGATGGTAAGTCACGATGGTGCGATGTTTACTTCTTGAAGAAAAGAAGTGAGATCTTAGACGTTTTTAAGCAGTACAAGGTTTCGGTTGAAAATCAAATTGAGAAGAAAATTAAATGCTTAAGATCGGACAATGGAACTGAATATACTAGTTGAAATTTCAGTAAATTCCTACACGAGAACGGAATTAAACGCCAGTTGACTGTAGAATATACACCTCAACAAAATGGATTAGCGGAAAGGAAAAATCGAACTTTATTCGAAATGGCCAGATGTATGTGAATCCAGGCTGGATTACCTACAACTTTTTGGGCAGAAGCAATTCTTACTGCAACACACATTAAGAATAGATGTCCTTCACGAAGTTTAAAAGATCAAATTCCATATACACTGTGGAAAGGTAGAAAACCAACAGTTAAATATTTCATATAGGCTGCATGACTTTCCGAGGACCGTTTTTTCCTTCTGTAGGGCCCCTCCGGCGGATTCTCGAATTCCAGGAAAATTTCTCATACGTTGTCTCTGGCTGGAGTGAACTTTCGAACTCCCCCACCTATGATGCCTACAGGACGATCATAGAAAGACCTGGCCTGAAATTCGAATGCAGTCGTACGACTGGACCAAGGATCGTCCTGTAGGCCTCATAGGTGGGGGAGATCGAAAGTTCCCTCCAGCCAGAGACAACGTACGAGAAATGATCCTGGAATTCGAGAATCCGCCGGAGTGGCCCTGCGGAAGGAAAAAATGGTCCTCGGAAAATCAAGCAGCCTATATGAAAGCAAGAGATTTAAATGTTTCTAGTAAAATATTTCCGTATTTTTGGAACAAAAGCGTTCATACTTGACAAAACACCCAACAAAGAAAAGTTCAAGTCAAAGTCAAAGGAATGTATTTTCATTGGTTACTCGCCAGAATTGAAAGCATACAGAGTTTGGGATCCAGTCAAGAAAGGTCTACCGAAGTAGAGACGTCAACTTTATTCATGAATTCCAACCAAATAGGGAAATAGAAGACGTCATTGATGACGAAGTTTTATTCAAACCGACAAACACCACCAATAAGGAGGATATTTTCTCAGACGAAGCTGACAAAGAAGAAGCACAAGATGTACTTAAGGAAAACATTCAGAAAATGAAGAAACGACAAGGTCGACCAAGAAAAATTCGAACTAGAAAACCAGGAAGACCAAGGAAACAATATGTGATGATTCCTAATACGTCAGAAGAACAGTCCGAAGCAAGTGAACAGGAAGTTCAAATTAACAATGAAGAAAATCAAAAAGAATCATTGAAAAGCGAAACAGCTGAAATGATTAGCATTGGTGAATTCGAAGATCCTGTAACAGCTAAAGAAGCTCTTGTCTCCCCCGAAGCAAATGAATGGAAACAAGCAATGCAAAAAGAATATGAAGAGTTAGTCAAAAATAAAACTTGGACACTCGTTGATTTTCCAAAAGAAAGACAAGTTGTTGGTTCAAGATGGATTTTAAGAACCAAATATAAAGCAGATGGTTCAGTTGAACGCAGGAAAACAAGAATCGTAGCAAAAGGTTTTTCACAAAAACCAGGAATTGACTTTCAAGAGACTTTTTCTCCCGTCGTTAGACTGGAATCAATTCGATTGATGATGGCTATGGCAGTAGAGTTGGAACTCGAAGTGCATCAACTCGATTTCGTCAGTACATACTTAAATGGAGAAATGGAAGAAGAAATTTACATGGAAATCCCGGAGGGATTGGAAAACATAATGCCAGGAAATATTTCGACAGCAACCTTCGAAAATATAGTTTTCGAAATACATAAAGCTTTATATGGTTTGAAACAGTCTGGAAGACAATGGTTTAAGAAACTCGACTACAAGCTGAAACGGATGGAGTTTAAATCATTAAATGCAGATCCCTGCGTTTTCATAAACAAACGGCATGAAGAAACTAAAATAATTGCATTAGAAAGAGCCAGCTGATTCGACACTTATTCACAGTTAAAACATTTAAAAGCTTAATAGGATAAAATGACGTACGTTTCGATATCTCTACTCTCAGATTTCTTTGTCAAAATATGTTAAAAAAAGCCCCTAACTTGAACAGATCCTCCCTCATTGGGAGTCGTCGAAGAAATGACTAAAACCATCGAAAACCGGAAGCTTCTGTTCTTTCCTGTCCCCCTGGTGTCAAAAAAAACAAAAACAAAGAAACTTTCTTTTTTTCTCCCTTTCTCCTTCCTTTTTCTTTCCTTCATTCTTTCCCTTTTTTTTTTCTTTCCTTTCCCTTTCTTTTCTTTCCTTTCTTTTTTTTTTTCCCTTATTTGACGGATTTTAAAGGCCGTATTCCAGACATTACGTGTGGATAAATCCTGATTATAGCTTTTTTGTGTTTTTAT